>JASAND010022109.1:0-22475 GCA_030248195.1 Trissonchulus latispiculum
AAATCCAAAGGAATGAAACAAATTTGCCGAGAACACAGCTTCATAAGTCTCCTCCAAGAGTAAATGCCCGATTGCTCGAAAACGAAATTTTAAATAAAGTTAATTCAATTTCTCTAAGTAGGAGAAAGCTTTCCTTCTAAACTAGTCTTTTAACGCTGGAACTGCATAATACCAAGAATAATAAAAAAGCACAGCTAATTGCACGTTAGCTTTATGGAATCACAGCAAAAACTTTTCTGCACAATATCTGCTCACTGCTTGCTTGCCCCATTCACAAGTGAGCCTTTGTAACACCGCCTCTATAAGGGTACGGAATCTAAATGGGGTAGGAATGTATAGATGACTAAACCAAATGGCATATGAATATTAAGCAAAAGGTTTTGATGCCGATTTTAAATATGCATAAAATAGAATCATCGCAAAATTCAATAAAATCAAATCTTACGTAGTCTGAAACCAGAGGTGTATTTATTTATTTGATGCGTATTAATTTTTTAAAGAATTGGTTATAATTCTCCCTTTTCTTCTAAATACAGGATAACAACCGTTGATATTTTGCTTCTCTAATTTCCATATTCTGTTCTGATAGAGGCTCTTTTAGGCTTTCTCTGTTGACTAGACAGAGTTCTGAGAGATAAACCAAAACCACGCTAAGCGAATGAGCGACCTCGGTTCGGAATCATTTAGCCATACAGGACAGGTGCAATGGGGTCAGGCTATAGCGTGCAGCAATTTGAACTCTCATTCGAATATGCGCAATACCACACTTTTAGCATATTTCATCTACGCTGTACACCAAATTTTAGGGTTTTTCAAAATCGGACCTGTGCTCTTATCAGTGCTTTACTAAGAAAATGTTTTTTTAAAAATTGGTTTTTCGCGTTTTTCCGTACGTCAGCATCTGTTATAAACAAAACTACGTCGCCTTGTGTAGAGTATGTAGTAAGCACAGCCATGCCGCTGAGTTGGAAAACAGCGTAATCATACGATTACGAAAATCCAAATTCCCTTGATTTTAATTTCACTTATATCAACAACAGCTGTTGATTATCTTGGTAAGACAGTTGAAGACTGATGAAGACGGCACTTAAACTATTTGGAAGAAGAAACAATATGTTTATTAATAAGGAAAGTTAAGCATCATACAAATTACAACAACAAAACACATCACAATATTCAAATATCGGTTTTTGCGGTGCTCTATAAATAAAGTCCTTCCGGAGCTCCTTCTTTCTTTCGATAAAGAACATTTTCCCGCGCCTTCTTAAAGTCTTCCATGGTCACCTTCATACGGCGTTCTCGCAAAGCCAATAGTCCTGCCTCAGTACAAATAGCCTAGAAATAAAAACATTCAACATTCACACTCAGTTGACTAGCCACTACCAAGAGTACATAATAACTAAGAGTGTGACAAGCGTCACACTCCTAGTTATTAGGCTGGGGACATCATCTGCACAATAACGGCCTACCCCCTACACAAATTAGACCCCAGTGACCCCTCCCACAAATGAGTACCAAAAACACATTTGTGTACCATCACTCGCTTGTATCTTTATGTGTTGAAGCCAAAAACGTTCTATCAACAGCTGGCCACTTTCGAGCTTCAACACATAAAGATACAAGCGAGTGATGGTACACAAATGTGTACTAGGTACTCATTTGTGGGAGGGGTCACTGGGGTCTAATTTGTGTAGGGGGTAGGCCGTTAATGCGCAGATGATGTCCCCAGCCTAATAACTAAGAGTGTGACGCTTGTCACACTCTTAGTTATTATGTACTCTTGCCACTACTAAATAATAGTTTCATTTTCCTTATGCAATCATGGAGACACTGAGCGTTGAATTAAAAATAAGCAAACAGGTGTGAGACCAAGCAACCAGCCAGCCAGCCAACCAACAAACAGGCAGAAATAAATACACATCACAATGCCGCCCACAATCAGACCGCCCACGCCTATCCCACTTTGGTCCTAACCCTAGCCTTGCGGTCCTCTGGGACATGCCTCGGGAGGTTCCTTCCCTTTTTCGAGAAATGACGCCCCCCCCCCTCCCCCTCCGGGGGGTGGGCGGGCCCGATTGGTTCGTTAGTAGGGTGGCGGGAGATCAACAACAACAACAACAACCCTGTCACGGATGGAGTCTCAACGCGACGCCCAGGTGGGCCCTCCCCAAAGAGGGCTGCGAATCCGTCCCTTATCACGGCAACCCGCCCACGGTCACGAAGACCGGGTGCTGGGGGTCGTCTCTCTCGGGCTTCATTCGTGTTTTTGATTACCAGGGGCCTTAATCCGGCCTACGACCCCTGGTTACTCCTCATCATGGCCGGAGACGTGGAGCTGAATCCGGGCCCGCGTACCACCTACCCCTGCACCGTCTGCGGGGGCCATGTTGCGGGCTGGTCCATCAGATGCTCCAACTCGTCAACACACGCCGAAACGGAACCTAGACGTAAACCCGGTTGGTGCCACCAACGATGTTCGAACATGACCAGAGAGGAGATTGCTACCCTGTCGGCGGACGAGGTGGCGGCTTGGGTATGCCCTGCCTGCGAAACGGCCGGTGAGGCCACTCGGCAACTCCCCGCTGCCAAAAATGCCGAAACTCCCGTGCGGCTCACGGCCTATACCCCGGATCTGTCCAATGCCACTCCCCTAAGCCTGTCGCCGAACACTCCCCCAAGCCAGCCGCCACACACTTCCCCAAGCCTGCCGCCGCGTACTCCCCAACCAGTTGTGGTCCTCAGCTGTGCCGCATGCGGCACTAAAATCAGAAGGGGATCTCAACCTCTGCGGTGCGCCACCCAGCAGTGCGGCAGGGTGTGCCATCGGGCCACCAAGTGCAGTGGTCTGACACGAGCGCAACAATCCAACATGGCTTGGGAGTGCGACGTCTGCCTGGAAGATCTGGGGCGTCCCGTCAGGCGCGGCCCACCTACGCTAGCCGGCCTGCCCCCTCTCAGAACAGCGAAAGATGCCAACAACAGTGCACCACGCGCCATCTGTCCCGCGTGTAGGGGGCGACTCAGCGCGGGCAGCCGACTATGCTGCAAGGACTGCGGGAAGAAATTCCATAACCGCTGCGCTGGCCTACCGAGGCTGGAGTTAGACAATCTGATTGCCAACAACGCATGGACGTGCGACGCCTGTGCCAAACGGGCTGCCCAGAGACCGGCCAGTACGGGCCCGGCAGTTCAGCCACCGGGCACAACTCAGCAGCGAAGGTCGGACTTCGCAACCCGCGACACCCTTAGAATTCTGCAGTGGAACGCGGACGATTTGAGAACGAAAACGGTGGAGCTGGAAGAGTGCCTAAAAAAGTACTCCGTGGACGTCGCACTCATACAAGAATCGAAACTCTCCTCGAAGCATTCCAACCCCAAACTCAGCGGCTACAGCGTCGTCCGCCAAGACAGGCCACCCAAAGCGGACGGATCCGTGATCAAGGGAGGAGGGCTGGTCACTCTGGTGAAGGAAGATGTCCCCTTCTCCCGGGCTCCGCAGAGGATCAGCACGGGTGACGACATTCTGGAGACTCTGGCTATCAGGGTCCACACGGCCAAAAACAGCAACATCGCGATAGTCAACTGCTATTGCCCCCCGATCCGTCGCAGAGAGGGGGAGGATCGCAGCGACACCTTGGACTGCGACTCCCTCAACCTCAACAACCCACACATTGTGGCCGGAGACCTCAACGGTCACTCCCTCCTATGGGACGAAGCTCAGACCCCTGACAGCAGGGGCGACCAGCTGGAGGAATGGATGATGGACAGCAACATGGTCTGCGTCAATGATGGATCTCCAACCCACGTCAACAGAGGCACGGGGGGCCTCAGCTCACCTGACGTCAGCTTTGTGCGCAGCAGCTGGGCGGACAAAGTCCTTTGGTCTACCCTCGACTGCCTGGGTTCAGATCATGTGCCAATCCTAATGGAGGTGCATACGGGTCTGAAGACCCTCAAGGACAGCAGAAACACCAAGGCGACCAAAGGGTGGAATTGGTCCTCAGCGGACCTCCCAGGCTTCACGGAAGGGCTGGACCGCGATGTAGCTGCTCTGCCGCAGATCCAGAAAGATCTTTCAAGAGAAGAACGCGCTCATGCCTTGTCTAATGCGGTAGCCAAGTTCTCCGACGCCGTCCTGTCGAACGCCCATGAGTATATCGGTACGGCCTACAGGAGGAGCAGCGCCAAGCCCTGGCTCACACCGGATCTGAGAGCCAAAATTAAGGAGAGAAATGCACTCCGCCGCCAAATATCTACCAAAAGGAAAGAATGGGTGGAGAAGTGCGTAGAGGTGCGGGAACTAATAAACGAGGCAAAGGATAATAAGTGGCGAGAATTCCTAGAGGACAGCTCGATGAATCAGGATACTGGAAAGGCCTGGAAGCTGGTCAAGTCGCTCAACACCTCCCCGACCGCCGGTCCCCGGAATGAGGACATCGTCGTCAGGGGAAGAGTCATATCAGGAGGCATGGCGAAGGCAGAATGCTTCACCAAACACTTCACTAGTGTGAACAGGCTGCAGCTCAGCAAAGAAGACAAACTGGCTGAGAAACAATTTCGCCGCAATATCTCCGCCGCCCGCAGCCAACCTCTGGACGAATCCTGCTCCGAATTCGGCTTGGATGAGCTAGAACTGGCGATCGGCCAGATGAGAAGTACATCAGCCGCCGGCCCTGACTCCATCGCACCCAGACTTATTCAGAACTTCGGTCCTGCGGCAAAACAATACCTGCTGAACTGCTTCAACGAATCATGGGAGCTGGGATTCAGCCCCCAAGCATGGCGCAACGCCATCATCATCCCGCTTCTAAAGAAAGGCAAAGCCGCAGCGGATCTGGAGTCCTATCGTCCGGTCAGCCTGACGTCATGCCTGGCTAAAACGATGGAGCGGATGGTGTACAACAGGCTGTACTATCTGGCTGAGAAGAACGGGTGGCTATGCAACGAGCAAGCTGGCTTCCGCAAACTCAGAGGATGTGAAGACGCCACCGTACGACTCTCACAGAACATCAGCGACGCGTTCCAAGCTCGACCTATGCAACGCACGGTCATGGCCACCTTCGACTACAGGAAGGCCTACGACAAGGTCTGGAAAGTCAAACTTATGGACGAACTTATTCAGATGGGCGTCCCTTTCCGATTCGTGGCGTGGTGCAACGGATTCCTCCGGAACCGACAAGCTTGCGTCAGGCTGGATGGCACCACCAGCCGCTATCGCCAGCTAAGCCAAGGTCTACCACAGGGGGCAGTCCTATCTCCGCTACTATTCGCCCTCTACGTCAACAAGATCAGCTCGGCAATGCCAGCCTCGGTCTCTTTTGGCAGCTATGCGGACGATCAAGCGGTCTGGTCCAGCCACCCGGTGAAGGAGACTGCAGCCAGCAGGGTGCAACAGGCTTGTGATGTCATCGCCACCATCAGCGGTGAGCTGAAACTCCCACTCAATGCAGACAAGTGCCAAGCAAGCTTCTTCTCTACTGACCCTGGAGAGGCTGGATGGCAGCCCGCCCTACGCATCAACGGCCAAGATCTGAGTTTCAACGCCAATCCAGTGATACTGGGTGTCACTTACGACAGGACGCTGTCGTTTGGTACGCATGTCGACAAGATCTGCAAAGCTGTGGCTTCTAAACTACGAATCCTGGCGGTCGTGGGCAACTCCAAGTGGGGTTGGCGGAAAGAGGATCTTCGCACTACCTACATCGCCCTCTGCCGCAGCGTCTTCGGCCACTGTGCTCCTGCCTGGCAACCGTGGACGTCCACAACCAACATGGGCAGAATCGAACGGTGCCAAAACCGGGCACTCAGGCTGATCACTGGCATGCTGCAGACCACGCCGGTGGAAGCCCTCCGGCTTGAGGCCGGCACCCCCTCCTACGCCGTCATCTCCAACCGCCTCATTGCGAAAGGGTACGAAAAATCTCTCAGAGTCCCGCCCAACAACCCGCGTCGGTCGGCTATTGAGTCCAACGTGCGACACCGGACTAAGGTCAGAAGCAGCCTCCGCGAAAGGGGCAGCTCGATTTGCGCCAGCATTCCGGAACTGGTTGGTCCGACCCGTCAGGAACTTCGTCTGCCGGTGGTTTGCCCCTGGAAGATCGAACGGAGCTGGTCCTGCCATCTGGCTCTGATCAGGCCTGCCGATAAGAAGTCCACGGCGGGGGAACTCCGCTCGAGCGCCGTCGACACGATCCGCATACGTCATGCCAACTGCAGTCGAATCATCTACACGGACGGTTCGGCGACCAGCGGAACGGACGACGGGGGCGGCGCGGCCGTCCTGACGTCAGGTGACCCGGAGCACCCTACTATCCTCGAATCGTATCAACAACGGGGCCGGGCCACCACCAGCTCCTTCGAAATGGAGCTCCTTGCCATTCGCCTAGCTGCCGATGCCATTGCCTTAGCGGGGAGCGCTGAGCCCACTGTCATCTGCTCCGACAGTATGGCCGCCATCAGCGCCCTATCCAGCCCCTCCTCTCCCAACACCGACGTCCAAATCACAATGGAGTGTCTGGACCGGGCGAGCAGCTTCTGCTGCATCTCTCTCCAGTGGGTGCCGGCTCACGTGGACGTCCCCGGCAACGAGGCGGCGGACCGCGCCGCGAAAGAGGCTGCGCAGAGCGAGGCCCCGCCGGACAGGTCTATCTCTTATCCTGCTGCTCTCGCCTGTATCAAACGCCGGATCCAGGACCCTCCCCCTTCCAAGCCGGAAACTGCTACGGCCTACGCTTCTGGCTTCGACAGACACACTGGCGGTATGGGGCGCCACGACCGGATTCTCCTGGCACAGCTACGAGCAGGGCACTGCCGACGCCTTGCTGCATACCGGGCCATCATCCAACCCGGCTTCGATCCCACGTGTGGAAAGTGCGGCCAGGAACCGCAAACACTCAGCCACTGGCTCGTTGACTGCCCGGCCATGATTCAGGCCCGGGTGAAGTACCTGGGAGAGACGACCCCCTCACTCAATATTCTTTGCGATAACCCTGTGGGTGTGGTGGCATTGGCGCGGGCCACTCTCTGAGCGGCTCACGATGCTTCTGCCGACCTCAACAACAACAACAACAACAAAGGCTATTTTTACTGCATTTTTGGAAATTTTAGACCATTTTATTCCCCCCCCCCCCACTTTTCGACCCCCCCCACTCTCCCCACCCCCACTTTTTTCGCCTAAAATAAACAAAGAATCCAAACCATGAAAATTTTAATATTATAAAAACGATTGGGATCGCACACAGTGCACACAACACCAGAGAAGTCGTTACCTTAATGTCAGCCCCAGACAGATCGTCTTTAGCCATCACAAATTCATTCAAATCTACATCATCCGCCAAGGTCATTCGATTCGTATGAATCTGAAAGATCCGGCGCTTCGTCTTCTCATCCGGCAGGGGAAACTCAATCTTTCTATCAATACGACCGGGCCGAATAAGCGCAGGATCCAAAGTCTCAATACGATTCGTTGCCATGACAACCTACAACACGGACGTAGAAATTAAAAGCAACTAAACTAATCTATGCTATAGCAATATATTAACAAGGACAGAGATAAGACACAGGACAGGACTCAGCTTCCCATTATACATTTCAAGCGGCATTGAGCCAGAAACGAACAACATGCAATCACTAAAAGCTCTTTCACAGTTACTTAACCTGTCCCAAAGAATGTCTAGGCAGCTAAATAGATTGAATAAGCAGCAACGCTTTTCAATATTAACTGAAGGTCAATATCTCTTAAGGGGGGATCACTTTTTCGCCGATTCTTTGACCATCTCCGATTTTGCTCTTTTCACATATTTTGTAGTCACCATGGGTCCTCAAAACAAGACAAGTGCGTTTTGCGTAGTATTGCTTCTGTCGTTCAGTAGAGCCCTTCAAAGGTGACCTTGCCATGTGTTAAACACAGGAAAATGAAAAAGTTAGGTTAAAAAGTTTGTGGCAGAAAAATTTTTTGCTGTATGAAAGATACAGCGCTGAAACTTTCCACATATGCCAAGGACATATTGTAGAGTGCAGCTATGTAGTTTGGTGCAATTCTGTTGAGTGGCGGATTTTTGGACTATGAAAAACAGGACCAACAGACAGTACTCTTTTGCTTGTCCTGAATGATTGGCAAAAGCTACAGAAATGGCCAATAGATAGCTGCACTCTGCGCATAAAAACACGTCTTATGAAAGTATTTGCATGTTTCTATCGGCTATAGTAAGCTCAAAAAACTTGCCACAAAAACAGCAAATTTTGGTAAAAATAGTTTTTTATAGTTTTCACATTCTTTTGATAATTTCTAACTCATAATGTGGCAAAAAATCACCCAACATGGCAGATTAATACATCCATGTCTGTTACAAAATGTGGCCAAAACAAATGCGTCAATATTGAACATGACTGCTTTTGCGGCACCTTTGATCTTTACAGGTGGAAAATGCAATTTTTAAATTTTTCCAAATATAGACAAATTGGGTATCGATAGCTAATAAAACAAGGAGCAACTTTTCTCATAGAACTATGGGTCTAAAATGCTGACTGTGCTAGATAAAATGAGTTAAAGTTATAGTGGGCAGTCCTCCAAGGTTAGGTCAGTGCATCACTCAAGCATGCATTGTGAACGCCAGGATAGATATCCTTGAACCGCGTCTACATTAAAACAATACCTTAGTAAAGGCTTTAATTTGGTATATATATCGGTCAACCCTGTTCTCGATCGCGTTCTGTCTCCACCTGACCTTGCAGGGATCATCACGGGAATTTTCAAGTTTTACAGCTTTGAACCTGGATAACTCTGTCACAGTTTGATTTCGAACACTAATATTTTGTCTCGTTTTTAAGAACATATGGGGCATATTAAGTGTGAAAATGAGCAAAATCCGAGACTATCGATTTTTGACCAAAGTGACCCCCCCGTAAGGCCAGTTCACACTAACTTTTGAGCAACTTTGTTGCCAAACGAAAAAGTTGCAGCAACTTTCACAAACAGTTGGTTCAACTAGTCGAAGCAACAACCTATCAAATGCAGGAATTCTAGCGCGCCTTTTTTATAATTTGAATCGACCAGTTAACGTGCTAGTTGCCGCTAGAAATCGCCTCAAGCGCGACTGCGGCAACCTTATTCTCAGTTGCCACTACATTCACATTGGGCAACTTAGTTGAAGCAGCTTAGTGCGAACTGGCCTTTACAAGAGCTTCCAATAGAAGAAAAAGGAAAACCACGACAGACATAAAGACAATATGACACAACAATTTTAAAAACTATTATAAACTATATGACTGATATCAGACGGAACTTCCATTTCACCTAAGAAAAATTGTGACAGGACTGGACCGAGTCAGACGGTTTATGTATGAACTTTATCTAAGAATCGTTTGCAGAAAATTTTAATCTGACAAAGTCAGATGACAGTTTTTTAGTGTAAACCCTACTTGAATACTACATGTCAAACAAACTAATCAATTAACCTTGACATCGCCACGAGAATCAAATCCATCTAACTGATTAAGTAATTCCAACATAGTCCGTTGAATTTCACGTTCACCGCCTGAGTTAGACTCGTACCTAAACAAAATTTTTTTCTAAAATTTATTTCGAAACTAAATTTTCAATAATCGCGAAAAAACTAACCATTATCATAACGTCTAAAGTTAATGATACTTACTGGCTACCCTGGTAGGTAAAGCACATAAGCATATGATATGGGAAATGACGTTAAACGTATTATCACCATGAAAATGCAAATCTACAGCCAAACTAGTACAAGCAAAGATTACGCACGGATCTTAAAGCTCGTACGTTCTCAGTGGTCAGACAGGTGTTGCACTGACAAAGCAAAAGGTAAAAATTTGCCCCCGGAAATAACTCCGTCTCGTCCTGACACTTGAATTGGGGGATGCCGGTGTTCATCCTCGGATTCTTAGCCACTGAGTCAGACACCTCAAAATGATGACTGTATCCGTTGGAGGAGGAACAGTCCGTGAACAAAGGCTGTAATCTTCCTACCGAGGTAATACTCATTTACCGATAAGTTAGTTAAGGATGAATAACCGGGTTGGTTATAATCGAGAAAAGTTTTGGAGTTTCCGGATACCGAACCACCGACCATAAGACAGGAAAATTTGGTCTTGACCGTCTCAATGACTATATTTAATACATTTAATGAAGCTTAACGCTGCCAGACCAGACTTCATAAAACCAATTACATTGTTTGAAAAAGGGTTGCTCAGTCAGTTAATGTGTCAGTTCAGAAAATGTTGATATTACTGTCGTATTAAATGTTTCATGTAAATATGACTTCCGACAACTGTGCTTCCTTTAGTTAAAAATAATGAAGCATACCAAAAGAATAACCTTAGGACCTATTTCTTTAAAGATTAAACGGATTAAAATTTAATCCAGCGAGTTAAACGAGTTAAACGGATTAAATTTAATCCTATTTCTTTAATGCACCTAGGATTAAAATTTTAATCTAATCCTGTTTCTTTATTCACACTTCGGATTAAAAACTGAACGAGTTAATTTTAATCAGACAAGCTTAATCGCTGTTTCTTTAAAGATTAATTTTAATCCGTTTTCCGCCTGCATTTTCAACTAACTTTTAATCCTCGTGCAGCTACGCGGATTAAACGGATTAAAAGTTGGCGGATTAAAATTTTTAATCGCTGTTTCTTTAATGGCGGATTAAATGGATTAAAATCAACTCGTTTAATCCGCGGATTAAAAATGGTCGGATTAAACGAGTTACTTTTAATCCGTTTAATCCAACCATTTTAATCTTTAAAGAAATAGGCCCTAAGTCATTGTCAAACGTAGTTATGGCAGTCGTTAGATTAGCGAGATATTCTCTGACCAAGCATCCCTTAGATTAGCGAGATATTCTCTGACCAAGCATCCCTTTCTCAAAGACTGCACAAACATACCGTTTTGTTCCTACAGCATCAATTTCATCAATGAACACAATGGAAGGAGCATACTCTTCTGCAACCCGAAATAGCTCTCGTACAAGTTTAGGGCCGTCACCCTAGAATATTCAATTGCATAAAAACTTACACTGTAAAGACAAAAAGAATAAAATCACATCCCAAAGTAAAACTCATGTGCTGAGTACAGAAACAAGGATGATTTAGGAATGCTCGACTCATGGCCAGGGTTTTTTGCGTCCAGAAGTGCGTCTGGACGCAAGCTAGACGCAACATTATTTCGGGAGAAAATTCACTCTTGTAAGAGTAAAAACTTTAAATGTTTCCAGTACCAATTTTTCCGTTTTTTCCAAAAATTTCTTCGTTAGCTGGGGGCTGCGGCCCCAGACCCCCGGTGTTTCCCACATTATCATGGAATGCCAAGGTGCAACGTCATGCCTCAATGTCACTCAATGTTATATATTTGTTAAGTTGTTGTCCACCTGTATCCATAGATCTTGTTGAACTCGTAAATTTCACATCAATACGTAAAGCATTACAATGTACATAATCGTGAACAAGTTTTTAACACATTTTTGAAGAATAATACTACACCACGCATACACGCCCTTGTATATTGATACTGACTTTATTCAAAATACAAAAATTTACAGTTGCATACGCAAAGAATGAAATAGTAATAGGAGGCTTTTAGTTAGATATGTATAACTGATACCAAATTAATTCTTTTAAACATTTCTATTACCGATTTAATCCGTAATTGCAAAAAACCCCGATGTTCAATTCCAATACTATTTTCAGGGATCAGTAGTTCTCAGAGTGTTCGAAACTGAATGTATGTTTGATATTTACTACCTATTTCTCTCAGTGCTATTCCTAAATATTTCATTACTTTTTAATACTTTAATTAGTTTAACTTATTATATAACACTGAAATATCGGAATAATGTGTGTTAATAATACTGAAAATTACTGAAAGTATTGAGTTTTCAAACATTTCTATTACAAATTATTCTGGAATTGCAAAGCATTCTCCAACATCTGGGGGGCTCCGCCCCCGAGACCCCCCGCCGTGTACATTGGCATCTATACTGTATAGGGGCCCGCCCTTGTAATCGTGCATTACTGTTAAGCAGCATCAACTTTCTAAAGTGTCTAAATAATAGTGTTACACTAAAGAAATTATCACAATTTTTATAAATAAAACAATTTTATGCACAGAAAACACGATCAAACAAAAATTCTACATGGACGCAACTTAAACTTAGCAGGACGCAAGGACCAAAAAACCCTGCTCATGGCACGACATCCAGGTCAAATTAGTACAAACATTAGAGCAATATAAGACTCTTACAAGATATTTTTGTATAAGCTCTGATCCCACCACACGTAGAAACGTTGCTGACGTCTGATTAGCAACAGCTTTAGCCAGCAAAGTTTTGCCTAAACGAAATAAACAGAAATCAGGAAATTAACACAAGAAACAAAAATGCTCCTACCTCTGGAGCATGAAAAAAGTAATATGGGTGATGGTGAGGTTGCAAAATCAAGAGAGGACTATAGTCTAGCAAACTTAAACTGGACCAAAAGAGTGAATTTTGTGGAGAGTTTATTATTCAAGCTAAGTATGACAATGTATATTATTTTCTGAAAGCTCAGAAATCAGAGATTTCAAAATTTTTAAAAAATTTCCAAATTTTCCAATTTCAAATTTCATAAATTTTGAAAACTGTAGGAAAAGAAAAAATAAACGAAAAGTAGTCGAGTTTGGTATCAAATGAAAGGTTTTGTTCAGGAGAATGCGAATATGTATCAATTAAGCGGGTTTGTGGCGGCACGTGGTTCCAGCGGGCCCATATCCCGAAAAATAAAAGTTGCTCCGATCGCTACAAACTTGGGCTCATTTGAAAGCTCTCATCCCGCTGAGTAAAAGTTATAATTGAGTCATCGCTCAAAAATGCTGTCTGTGAAAGTTATCCCTCTTTAAACCCCCAAAATGGGCTGTTTGGGCACTTTTGGAGGGTTTAATCCAGGCTAGCAAAGGCTGAGAGCTGAATCAAGTCAAGTGGCTGTGCTACATTTTGCGTCTCATCATTATACACAACTACGTGCAATTTGCAGTTTTTGATCTGTACGCTTGCGTAAGATAAGCTAATTTAAACGAACTTCAAAGGAACCGACACGGCGGCTTCTTTGAAGTTTGTTTAAATTAGCTTATCTTACGCAAGCGTACAGATCAAAAACTGCAAATTGCACGTAGTTGTGTATAATGATGAGACGCAAAATGTAGCACACTGGCTTGACTTGATTCAGCTCACTGCTTCTGCTAGCCTGGATTAAACCCTCCAAAAGTGCCCAAACAGCCCATTTTTGGGGTTTAAAGAGGGATAACTTTCACAGATAGCATTTTTGAGCGATGACTCAATTATAACTTTTACTCAGCGGGATGAGAGCTTTCAAATGAGCCCAAGCTTGTAGCGATCGGAGCAACTTTTATTTTTCGGGATATGGGCCCGCTGGAACCACGTGCCGCCCCAAACCCGCTTAATTGATACATATTCGCATTCTCCTGAACAAGACCTTTCATTTGATACCAAACTCGACTACTTTTCGTTTATTTTTTCTTTTCCTACAGTTTTCAAAGTTTATGAAATTTGAAATTGGAAAATTTGAAAATTTTTTAAAATTTTTGAAATCTCTGATTTCTGAGCTTTCAGAAAATATATACATTGTCATACTTAGTTTGACTAATAAACTCTCCACAAAATTCACTCTTTTGGTCCAGTTTAAGTTTGCTAGACTATAGTATTTAAAATGCTTAATAGCTAGGTTCAAAAATAGAAGAGGACTAGGTTGTGAGCGAATTAATATGGGCACAGCTTCGCCGATCGCTTCGCTATCGCGCCCCTACATAATTATCTAAATATAAGTACAAATCCAAAAATTTTCCTTCAGGCATTTGAGGTCAAAATGACCATACCACAAGATTAGTACAGTAACACAAGTTCACTGAAAGTTAAAGTTGCATATTGTTACCGGTTCCAGGAGCTCCATACAAGATTACACCTTTGGGAGGTTTAATGCCCATCTCTTCATAATATTCCGGATGAGTTAAAGGCAATTCAACAGATTCCTAAAAGAACAGAATTAGTTTCATTGTACCCGCTAAAAAGAGAAAATGCTAAGCTACATTTTGTTATAAAAATGACTTCTCAACCCCAGCCGATGAATTAGTAATAACTATTCAAAGTAAGTTTATGTCTCCAAAAGGAATCACCACCTTAAACCACAAATAGGCAATATCAGGAGCCGTGAAAAAATCAGAAACCAGACATACTTTTATCTCTTGAATTTGCTGATCCAATCCACCAATATCAGCGTAGGTCTCCTGTGGCGCTTTCTCTAATTTCATTACACTAATCATAGGATCAGTGTCGTCCTGCAAGACCCCTATCACTGCATGAACCTGCAACAATCAGAATAAAATACTATATATATATATATATACACTAACGATCAAAAAATGTGTGTACAAATATTAGCCGTTTACAGCAGATTAACCTTTGGAGGAAACCCGAATAATGTAGATATTTTTAGAATGCTCAATAACTCGAGATTTCGAAAATCCGTAAAAATCCATAATTTCGGGCTTCATTCACGGAAAATCCAAAATGTTTGGTTTTTTGCAATCAAAACTTTGTTTCCACAATCGAATAGAGCTAGTCCCGGTGCACACTTTTGCTTTTACCAGTTTTCTCGAAAATGCACCCAACATCAGGAATTCCGGGTTTTGAAAATTTTCTTCAATACCCACAAGATGGGTATCACTCGAAAGCTCTTTTCGAGCTGTACAAGTTTTGTGATAGAATGAACTCTTGAAAATGCACTCAATTCCCGGAATTCGCAAAAACCGGGTTTTCCTGGATTTTAAACAATTTCTCCAAAAACCCACAAAATGGGTTTCATTCAAAAGCTCTTCATGAGCTGAACAAATCCTGTTATAGAACCAATGTCTGAATATGCACCACATTCCCGGAATTCACGGATTCCGGATTTAACTCGTTAGGATGCTTTTAGTACATTCCGAGAACTGGGCTCATTTCTGCGAGCTGGATCTATGTATTAGAAAATTTGCTCAGCTCATCAAAAGCTTTCAAATGATCTATTTTGAAGATGGTCCATCTTATGTAGATCCAATCTTGAAGAGCATCCAAAACTACCCTAGAAGGTGTAGTATTCTAGCCCCAGCTGCATCCTTGCAAATGTTTGAAAGTTTGAAATTTTTGAAAATCTTGGTCACTCTAAGTTGCAAAATTTGACAAACTATGACAAACGTAGAGCCTGTAAATTAACTAGTAAAGGTTTTTACCTAGCTTCATTCCATTATGTCTGGCTCCGGCCGCCAAAATCTGGTATAGACATTGTACCTTTCAAGCCAAATTTTTCAATTTCATCAAAAATGCCAATTTTTCACTAAAATGGGTCCCGTTTGGCTTTAAATGCAATAAAACCTGTTTTTCATGCGATAGGATGCTTAAAATGCAGAAATTGAGTAAATTTCAAAAATTAGACTATGTTTACGTGCTAAAGTTTTAATTTCAAGTTCAAAATTCAATTTTCCCTGAAAATTTTCAAAATTGTTGGTATGTTTCGATGATAAAACCAACCCGTCAAAATTGTTCTGGCGTGCTTCCAGCAAAACATCCGGATGGGTTTTTCCCGACAAGAAAAATTTTAATTCTCCATAACGACAGTACCAAGAGACAAATTATACCTCATTCGAAAGCTTAGGGCAAACCATAATTCAACTAATATCAAAGTCGTGATAGCTCAAATCAGTCGAAAGTTCTGATCCAAAAAAGAAAAGTGAATTTTTCCCGCTTGACAATGCAATGTTACCAATATCGCAACTTCACAAAAATAACCGGAAAAATTCCAACCGAATGGAAAATTTCTAAAATTAAACCAATACTTAAAAAGGGGAATCCTTCTTTGGTTAGTAATTACAGACCCATCAGCTTGCTGAACGTCTGTAATAAATTTATGGAAGCTATTTTATGCGATGCTCTAAAAAGGTTTCTTAAAGTCAATAAGCTGATAACTGCAGAGCAATTTGGGTTTGTATCTGGTCGCTCTACAGTCCTGCAACTTTTAAATTGTTTTCAAGACTGGACGAATGCACCTGAAAAGCCACCGGCATTGATCTAAATTAGCCACTGATGTTACGCAATTGGTACATATTATATTTCGAAGCTCCAGGAAACTTGAGTTTTTAAAAACTTTATAATGTCTATATTCGCCTCAAATTGGAATATGCTTCTGAAATATGGAACCCCCACTATTTAAATGACATCGACTTAATTGAAAGGGTCCAAAAAGTTTTTACAAAAAAATTTACGTGGTATGTCATGTCTGCAATACCGTACCCTGAACGGTTGGTTAAATTGGGTATGAAAAGCCTGGAAGAACGAAGACTTTTTAAGTATTTAGTTTTAACCCACAGAATTCTGGATAATGAAATGGATATTTCAGCAGAAACTTTTTTCGCACGATCGGATACAAGTAACATCAGAGGCCATAATTCGAAATTATAACACAGAAGGTCACGCTTGGACATACCTAAGATGGTGTTTTGTCTAATAGAATTGTATCTATATGGAATTCATTACCGAACTCCATAATTAACAGTGATAATTCAGTTATTTTTAGACGTAGTTTGCAAACAGTTTTTGACCAAATATTTGAGAGGGCGCACATTAGTAGCCAATTCTGGCTCTGTGTGATACCGTGCTTTGCAATATTAATTGGTAATTGTTAATTTTTAACTGTCTGTAACTTCAGTCATATTAATTTTTCTATCCATGTATTGCACTGGCAATTAAAACGTCAAAACAGAGAGAACGTAAGTAGTATGCATATACATGCCTTATGATTCAACAGTACTGAGCAGCCAGGCTCCAACTGATCCTTGTCTACAAAGGATAATATGCTGACATAATGCTCCGAGCCAACACTGGTGGATACAATGGCATGATTATCATCAATAACCTCTTCCAAGGAACCAACAGACATCGGAGTACCTCGCAAATCATCTACTCTAGACCTCTCTTCCTTAAACAAACAAAATACTAGGACACAGAACGTCCTGAAATCAAGAATAAACGTAACAAATTCATAGCATATACGTAGTCCACCTAAACTGAAGAGCAATCAGGGTATTTTTTACAAGGGGAGACCTCCCGAAATTCAGGGTATTCTTAGGGCTTTTTTCCGAGAGGGTTTCGGGTTTCGGGGGGATGCAAAAATAAGCCAAAAATTGCTATTTTTGGCGTATATATTTTGCAGGTAGAACCGCAAAAAGTTCTCAAAATGCCTGTATTTAGGCTATTTGTAAAAAATCACCGGCGAATCCGAAAAAAGTTGTAAATTTGCCCATTTTGGAGAAAAATAAGACCTACCTCATTAAGGGGGAAGCCCAAAATCCCGGGAGGGGGACGATTTCGGGGGGAGGACGACGTCCAAAAAAATAACCTTGATTGCCTCAGCCCGGAATTTTTGCTTCCCCAAGATTTTTGAGAGTTCAAATTCTTGCCAAAATAAGCAAATATTCAAATATTTTACGGCTTCATCGGAGATTTTACCGTCTTTGAAATTTTACACTATTTATATTATTTTTTAATTTCATCGGAGCTTTTACCATTTCTACGCGTTTTTGATTTTTTGCGTTTCTCTATATAAAAGGTACATTACGTAATATACGACAAAAATACCAATTTTGGCTCATTTTTGCAAAATATACATCTGTTGCCTCCTCCTCTGGATCCATAAAAAGTATATACGTATCATACGAACCGTATATAAATAAAAATTATGAAACGTAAAAGTTTTAACAAACCTTTTCGCACAAATGAAAAATTTCGCATTGTATATTTCTCATAATTCAATGAAGTCGCTGGTTCAAAAACATAATATCCTACCTCAACTCTTTCTTCCTGGGGCCTGGTCAGTTCCATCGTCTTGATGTATTCTTCTTCCAGCAACAAATAATCCTTTATTCTATTCAACTTTAGCATTCTGAGTTTACACCGTCCATGAGGAGTTACTTAAACATACACGCACGTACACTTATACCTGCTTTCATGAGATGAAATGAGTTCACTCTGTACCAACTTTTCTCACCGTAAAGAGGTAAAAGAAGTAATGGTTTACCCCTGGAGACATCTCTGTCCAGCCGCAGGGCTTGGAGTACCGGTGCTCATCCCCGGATTCTCAGCCGTAGAGCCAGAAGTGCCACCTCTAATGATGACTGCATCCATGGAAAGGGGCTGGCACTTCTACACAGACCCCTGTTACATTCCCACCGTAAAGGTAACCATTTACAGACAAGTTTAGGATGGACAGCTGGGTTTGCTAGAGTCGAGAAAGCTTTGTGGCATATGGGGATCGAACCACCAGCCGTTAGGAAGTTTTTACCAGCGGCGTAGACCACTCGGCCATCCAAAGAGGAAAACAGTTACTATTATATATGTCAAGTAGTGGTCACCTTATAAAAACGCATTCATTGCGTGGGTACGCATTTTAGGTGTTGTAGGGATTGCTGACATAGCTTGCAAAGCGCTAAACTTAGGAAAAAAAGCAGCGACTGGTTGAGTTGCATATTTCCTGGTTCAGACCCAATGCTCTACGAGTGCTCTGGCTGGACTAGAGGGAAGCTGAAAAGCATTTCATAGACACTACTACGCTGATGATTAATGGAATCCAAGCAAACAATCTTGACCGGTTTCATCCTAATTGAACTACAAATGATTTCAAAAGACGTAAAATCAGTACTTTTGCAGTTGTACCGCTACCAACAAACAACGCTTCAATAAAAACATCTGAAATCATTGTACATTACAAAAAAGCAAAGCATAAGACTAAAACGTCAAAGCGAAATTTACCAATCGGAAGTTTCGTAGCGGCTTCTGGACCTCGGCCACGCTTCTTCTTTTTACCAATTCTGGTAGGAATCGGAGGTTCATACTTTCGCTTTTTATCCTAGACAAATTTACTGGCTAAAAATTCGAAATGTTAGAGATTTTCTATTGAAAAAGAATGAAACTGTAACAATGTTGGCTAAAATATTGAGTACATATAAACTTAGTTTATCTAACAGAGTGCTACCTTTCGCCAATTTTCCCTTTTTGCCAGTAATCCGTATAAAACTACGTACTATATATTATGTAACTATTATCTATGAAATCAAAAAACAAATCTTTAAGGGATGCACGTACATACATAGTTTTTAGTGGATTTCATAAGACCTGGGTTTTTCTACGAGACAATTAAATAATTTTTAGCTACAAGGGGACCTAATGAGAGAAAACCCAAAAATTGATGGCGGCCGAGAGGGGGAAGAGATCGATTGGAGGATCCCCAAAAGTGAGTAAAATGGCCTAGATGGAAAAACAAATACGTATGTAAACCTCAAGATTATCATTATCATTATTATCATCATTATTATCATATCACTGATTTAAAATGTGTTTCATGTCCAACAGACGTAAGTCACATCTAAATAGTCAAATTATGTACAATTCGTACTTTATCGCCGCCTTTGTCTCCACCAGGAGCACGCCCTCCTCCTGACTGTTGCTGACCCTGAAAGCACCATAATCAGCAAATATTAAAAATTCAATACAACGGTTCAGTACAAAAACGTGCAAATAAGAACACATACAAGTGGGAAAAATGCCCTAAACGGGCATGCAAGGTGTAGAATAGGGAAAGAGGGAGGGCGGAAAAATGCCAATAGATTTTACAGTCGGCGCTGAAAGTGACAGAAACTAGGTTCGCGCCGAATAGGGAATGCAGTCGGCGCTGAAAATGAAAGAACTAGGGTTCAGCGCCGAATAGGGACTGCAGTCGGCGCTGAAAATGATAAAAACTAGGGTTCAGCGCCGAATAGGGAATGCAGTCGGCCCTGAAAATGATAGAAACTAGGGTTCAGCGCCGAATAGGGACGGCTGTCGGGTCATGTTGCTGCATGGAACAGGCACTTTCTCCGTCCATCCTATTCGCGTGAACTGCTCAGCACGAGTCGCTTAAAGGCGAAATTACCATACATTTGTACAGCGCAAACAGCTCAGCCCTTGGAAATGGACACTAAAACTTCAAAGTATGGATCTTTTGCTCAAACTATAAAATTCTTAGCCCCTTTTTAGCTTAGACATGGGGCTTCCAATCACACGGCTACGAATAGAAAGACGTTGATAGAACTACTTTTGATAGAACTCCTTTCTATATTTACTACAACGGCTTTATTTATTCCTTATGTATTATTATTTATTTACTAAAACAGAATTATCGTGAAAAACAGAAACAGTAATAATAAATTATTAGGAACTATTAAAACTGTCATTCGTAACCGACCACCTCGCTACGGTTGTAACTATTATTAGTAAAGGTATATACATCTCAATTTATTCTCCACATACATGCTGTGTTTTATTTTTCGTCCGAACTTTTTGCGGTCCGTGGCGCAGTGACTCGAATTTTTTTGCGTAATTAGGAAAAAAATTGCGCCACACCTGTTTTATTTCTTAAAAACTATTTTTGAGCTATTTTTTACTTAATTTACCGTTTTAACAAATCTAATATATATTTACGTACATTAATTATTTTTCATTTAGGAACATCAGAGAACCTCCGAAAATTTTACATGACTCGTAGCATGTATATATTGTATATATGTATAGAGGTCGGGGAACAAAAACCAACCGCCAAAAGGAGGGAAGAAACCAACCCCACCACAAAAACCCAAGTTTGAGTGATAGGGAAGAGCAGAGGGCTGAAATTTTTGCAAGTTGGCACGGCCCATCCAACCTACATACAAATTTGAGCTAAATCGGACAACTTTTAGCACTTCTGATATTTTGAAAATTTTTGCATTTTCGACACCCCAAAAATTCAAAATTTACCTATTTTTTGAAGTCTTGTGGAAAAGTCTCCACAGCAGTTAGACAATTCCTTTTGATAGTTTCTATGAGAGTAACGTCTGCTTGTTCCAAACATATTGGTTTCAATTTCCTGGAATTCTTGGCATGCTGTCAACAAAATTTCAAAAATGGAAAAATAAAACCAAGGGGTGGGGGAAAACCAATTTTTGTTTTTGTCGCTAAACTCCCAAAATATGGTTCTGAATCGCTAAAAAGACGTCCATATAGCAAGTTTAAGACGCTCTTTCACGTGAACAGTTGAAAATTGCGTTCGGACACGACAATTATTTTGTTGGTCGCCAAAACCTCATTTTAGCGGATTGGCTGTTTGGCTGACCTAACCTGACCAAAAACCACTCTGGGAGAAACGAACCCGCGAAAACCAACAAAACAATATTTATTTTAAATTTCGAAAGATTTACATCTTTTTGCATTTTACCATTGAAACTAGCGAATTTGATGAAACCTATATATCCGGTTGATGCTGCAAATTTTGATCGTTTTTCCATCTATTATACGGAACATCGAGAAAATAACTGCAGATTTGAACTCAGCGAGGCCGAATTTACTTATTACATGCATAAAATCGCTAATATGAGCTACCCTGTCAGAAACATTGGGTTGGTTTTTTCCCATCGCTTGGTTTTCCCCCGACATTACTCTTTACCCCCGAGAGCAAAACATAGCTAATACAACACGATGCTTTAGTACAACCAACAATATCAACAACGAATAACTACGTATAATAGGAATCAAATGCCCGAGTAAAGTATCGTTTACATAAAACGGGGGTCTGGCGGCGGCAGCCCCCAGGCAACAAATTGAAAATTTTAAAGATTTTGGCTCCAAATCGGATTTCTCCAAGCACATTTTGGTTAAAAAATTTTTGCGTACTGTGGCGCAACGGCCCAAAATTTTTTGCGTATTTCAGAAAAAAATTGCGTAATTTCGCAGTTTGTGGCGCAAATAAAAAACCCAGCATACATGCACAGCACGAAGTAGCATAATAGGACACATTTTTGATCAGGAAATTAGCCAACAGGAGCTCGCCCACGTACCATTTATCATCACAGAATCCATATACATTCATCTGAACTGCTTCACAGTGCTCTAAGTTTCGCAGTTCACGCGAATAGGATGGACGGAGAAAGTGCCTGTTCCACGCAGCAACATGACCCGACAGCCGTCCCTATTCGGCGCTGAACCCTAGTTTCTATCATTTTCAGGGCCGACTGCATTCCCTATTCGGCGCTGAACCCTAGTTTTTATCATTTTCAGCGCCGACTGCAGTCCCTATTCGGCGCTGAACCCTAGTTCTTTCATTTTCAGCGCCGACTGCATTCCCTATTCGGCGCTGAACCTAGTTTCTATCACTTTCAGCGCCGACTGTAAAATCTATTGGCATTTTTCCGCCCTCCCTCTTTCCCTATTCTACACCTTGCATGCCCGTTTAGGGCATTTTTCCCACTTGTTTCCAGCATTTTTCCGCTTTAGTGTTTTTCTTTGAGGGCTTAATATATAAAATGAATAAACTGCCATAAAAACGATTTGAAAAAACCAGATAGGACGTACATATATACGTACGTA
>JASAND010022110.1:0-13001 GCA_030248195.1 Trissonchulus latispiculum
AAAAAACAGAATTCGCAAACATTCAGTTCGGAGTCAGATTCAGAACACCCTTAGAAACGTTTCATGTGTGAGCCCGACTAGGCAGCAAAACTTTAAAAACCGGAAATAGCTTACATCCAGTAAAAGGAAAAGAAGGCAGTAAAGAAACACTACGAGATCTAACAACTGCAGAAAATGGCACACTCGAGTTAGAATAACGATTTTTGTAGCATCGTTGATACTCTAAGAACTAAGAATTCACTATGAATACGTACAACTGTCAACATTAAAGCCCAGCATCAGGAAATAGGATTCACTTTAGAAAAGCCCTGTCTCGGCCCAGCAATAAAGGTGTGCCACAACGTTCCTGAAGCGGAGCAATCTCAGCCATCAAAGCCTTTTCTTTGCCCAGAAATTGTTGACGCTGAAATTCTCGAACTTCAAGAATATCCGGCTCTTCCAGAAGATCAAACTGAACATTGGCCAAAGCAGAGTCTCCAAAATCAGACAGCTCTGATTTTTCGTCTGTATAGCCATTGGATGTCTTGTGTCGACTTTCGCGGGCATTAACATCTAAAAATTTAATATAAAAACAAACGAAATATAAAACTACAAGAAACAGGCCAAAACAATAGCCGAAAAAATGTTATTGTATTCACCTGTATACATAATATTACAACAAAAAGAAGAATATCACGAAAATCACGTCGAGTCCGGCATTTCGAGCTCTAGCCCCATTTTGCCTTCCTATTACAATGTACAACCAGAAACCTGTTCAGTAAAAATACCTTTTCGCAGTCGCTCCGCCTCCTGCTGCAATACTTCACGAACTCTTTCTTTTTCCTCTGTTGCTTTTTGAACCAAATCTTCTTTGCTAAAATATTAAGACAGAACTTAATACCGAAATACGGATCCAGTCAAAGTCTTACTGCAACTTCAATCAAGAGCTCCAGAGATCAGTTCTCTCTGGATAAGAGCGCACACGGCGCTCATTGACTCTCTTCTGTTTCGGACTAATGGTGGTTTCATAGTCCCAGACGCGAGTAGACGCGCATAGACGCACGTGAGACGCGCGTCAATGCGCTACACTGCCCTGCTACAAATGGGGGGTCAACGTGCGTTGACGCACGTCGACTCTTCCAAATGTAGCATCTCGTCTAGGGGCCACTAGCGTCGACGCGCCCATTTGTAGCATGCCAGCTTACGCGCATCGATGCAAGTTGATGCGCGCAAATTTATTGAGGTTCATAGACGCAAGTCGACGCGCGTACACCTTCGTTCGAGACTATGAAGGCACCTTATGGCTTAGACTTACAGACTGCAGGCAGACGTTTCTAATTTCCTTCTGTGCAACTTCAGTCAGTGAAGTTACGGTCTAACCTTACATACGTAGCATTCAGCAAAAGTACTCCCGAAATATTATTTCCGACCTCATTAAACCTTGGTTGGCCCAACAGATTAACAAGTGGGCTAGAAGGTATGTAGTTTGATACTAAATAAATATAAATATTTTACGAAAAAATACCATAGCATACCTTTTATCATCAGCAGCCGACAGCCGCTTCTGTTGTTTCAGCTTGTCCCTGTAAAATTGCAAAATAGAAACCCTTTCTTGAGTGCACTTCCTACACAAAAAATTACCTGTGAATTAAAAAACTAAAAACTTAATCACTTTTGAAAATCCACCGTCACAAGTTAAGTATAGGCTACGTGAGGCTGCAACCACACAAAGAACACTTTCCTTAATGCCTTCCCTGAGGAAAAATACCTCAGTGCCGAGACTAGATTCAAGGATCGACCATAGTCTCCGGCTGCGGTGACATAGTGTGGGAGACACTCAGGCTTAAAAAGACAGCTCCATTATTCAAAGTTATTGCGTTGTACAACCACATAATAATATGGCTAATTTTAATGATCATTTTCAGGGAAAAACCTGATGTCTAGATGAAGGAACATGAGTGTTTGCCTTGCGCAAAATTAACCAAGAATTTTTCACAATTCGTTTATTCGCTTAAAAACAGTCAATTCTGTCAACGTTTCTTTAACGTTCGGCCATCTTTTTAAACACATAGGCAAAATAATTTTCCAGTAAAAGTGTTCCGAAAATCAATGAGGAATCAAAACCTCTCATAAGTATAAAAAGGGAGGCATTCTCTCTTAAACATACCCTCAAAAAGTAACCTACATTTCATGATACAAAAAACAGCTTACAACTAATCAACAAGCTACCTAGCCTGATTAGCGTCCTTTTCCTGTCGCAATTCTATCGCATGCAACTGACGTATTCTCCATTTCAGAAATCGCACTTTATCAGTGGCCGCATCAATCTCCTCTCGAATACAGGCAAAGGACAGTATTTGGGAAACCAGGAGCTCCAGCAGGGTCAATCGATCATCTGAAAATTGGTTCACTCACACTGTTACAGACAGCTGGCTTGCACCAAATCGGAGTTAGCTTAACACCGAGTTAACTCAGTGCTAACTATTCTGCAGCTGAGCTTCACCTGAGTGTTAAACTTTAGTCCGTTGCACCAACTTAGTCTTTGTCTAGAATAACAAACTCTAAGCTTCAGCTCAGGGTTAAAGTTACCCAATCAAATTCGTTTTCTCAATCAATGTATCCAATCATGATCTTTCAACATTAACTAGAGACTACTGTAACCTTGAGGTTAACTCCAAGCTAAGTCTTTCTTCCCTTTAACTCTGAGCTAAAGGTTATCATTTAAGTATTGGATCAAATCGCAAATGTCACATACGAAGCAAAACTGCGAAAACCTTTTCCAAAAAACTGAAGTATTCTTAAATGCCTGATTGAACAATCCATAACGAATTTTTCTGATAAATGAAGGCGGAAATGTTCAAAATTGAGTTAGTCCTCAGCTAATCCTGCTCTAAATCAGAGTTAAATTTTGCATGCTGAAGACTAACTTAACTCGGAGTTAACCTCGAGGTTAACTTGCCCTTATGTGGTGGAACGGATTAGCTGAGAGTTAACAGATTAACGCCGTGTTAACCTTGAGATTAACTTAACACCGAGCTAACCCTGTTTGGTGCAATCCACTGTTATAATTACATACGCCATTTATTAACTGAATAAAAAACAAACTCTAGCATATAAACTTATTTCCGCTTTTTACCTGAGGGAGATTTCTGACCAAGGAACTTTTGCTCAAAAATTTATTCCCAAGAGATTACAACAGATTTAGCTTTGACACACGGACATCAAAATATCTAAGATAGAGAGAGATAAGTGGTGGATAAGTGGTGGATAAGTCAACTATTTTCTGACCATCCTTTTGGAATCAACTGGGAGCACGTTCTCCGTCACAACAAATCCCCACCCCCCGGGTCCGGGTTTACTAGCATCCATTTGGACTCTGCCGACGACAACAACATCAATAACAGTGGTTCCGACCCTCCCGGTAGTTCCGGTCCTCCGGTCCCCCCAGTCCTTGCTTCCCAGCCTCCCACTGACCCTCCCGGCAATTTCGGTCCTCCGATCCCCCCGGTTCTTGCCCGTCTGGCCTCTGAAGCCCCAACCCTAGAGAACTTTGAAATTTTCCTTCCCTCCCGAAATTGGATCCCCCGCTATCTGACCCCCCAGGAACGACAGCAGCGTGTGAAGAATCGCCTGAAGAAGATGCCCCCGGTGGAGCATCGAAACCGGTTGCGTGATTAAGGTTGGTCTGACTTTGGGTGTCCACGTTTGATTTTCATTCTTCAAATTAAGATAGAGAGAGAGAGAGAGAGAGAGAGAGATTTGTAGATAGGTGTTTTCTAGGAGTTCATGTATCCGGTATTTATGTCATGTATGGTGCTGCCAATGCTGTATAAGAACTCACGCTACATACCGGCGGAAAGTTCTATCAGATCATGCGTTTGGAGCCGATGCAATAAATCGGCATTGTCCAGGCGAAACTGGAAAGCAGGATCGTCCCAGGTTCTGTAGCCACCGCGTTGCTGATATCGCCAAACCACCACAGCTCGACCAGCAAAGTAGCCGCTGCTAAGAATATGGCTACGCAAGACTTCCGTCAATGTGAACTGATCCAATGGTAAATCTCGAACAGCGCATCCTGAAATAAGCAACATGTCAATCATATCAACAATAAACATACCCACCCACATTCAGTTTATAAAAATCCCACATTCAGTTTATAAAAATTTTAAAAATCTCAACCCCAAATCCACATTCATAGTTCAACTACAAACAAATACTTAACTCTGTCACAAATTAATCGAATGAAGAGCTTTTACAAGTCAAAGGATGACATATTCGTTGCAGAAATGGTATTTGTCACTTCATAAATTTCTACTATCACCACTAGTTTTTGTCAGTATGTAGTATCTATACGTCAAAGATTCTTGTACTACCTACCATGAACGCTTCTACACTCTTTAGCGATGGAAGTTGCTTCAGCAATATGCTGATAATACAGACGACTTTCCAAGTCAGCTACATCCTGACATTCTACTCGGTCTTCTAGATCTGCTAAAATTAAAAATCACAAAACAACAGCAATGGCAAGATACGCGTAATGTAATGTTAGGTAGCTATGTTAGCTAGTAGTCAGAAAAAACACACGTTTACGTACGTAGTCTTAAATCAAATTCAGCAAAGATGTATTTAAATCGTTGTAACTATTGATGGATCAAAATAAAACAAAAAGAAAACACAGATTCTTCATTTCGGGCGACGCCAATTTTGATCGGTTCTACCGATAAATTCTCATACCTTCATCCCCGTCTTCTTGTTCCTGCAGCTGAAACACTCCTTTGAGAAGAGTCACAAATACGTCAGTAATATTTTCATATTTCTGCGTCAACAGGCATTCAACCAAATTAGCTAAAAATAAAAAACTGATTCGTTAGCAGAATAGGTACAAACTGATAAAAAATAATATCCAAAAATAAAGAGAAAATTCAAAACACATTTTAACTGATATAGAGCAAGATAGAAAGAAATAATCAAGTCTTACACAGTGTCAGTCCATCTGGAAAATTTTCGGACAGACCAATCATGTCACCAAAAGAATGGACAAACTGTAGAATGGCCAAACAACGACCAAAGAATTCGGAACTCATGCTGTCTGGCAGCGAGATTGGAGAAAGAACAGGAAGAGGCTAAAAATAGCAGACGTTATTCAAAACAAAGCACAAATTTCCTAGTTATCAACAAGTTAGAAGAATTAACATATGACACCACAAAGTTACATTTCTTACAACCTCTCTTTTCCTATAAGACAAGGCCATTTCTAAAACGTCTTTTGAAAGTGCTCAGTTTTGCAATCGATTCCAACATGCAATACCTTTAAATCGTCACAGTCCAAATCATCTCTAGGCCTCTTCCATTCAATCAGTTTAGCTCGTTCATCTCGCTTCCGTTCCTTCATTCTCTCTTTTTCTTGCTTTATTCTTTCCTTTTCCTAAAAAATAAGAACGAAACAAGTAATGAAAATGCTCCTCCGGAGCATGAAAAAGTAATATGGGCGGTGGTGAGGTTCTAAAATCACGAGAGGACTAGTTTTAAAAATGCTTAATATGGGGGCTAGGTTCAAAAAAAGAAGAGGACTAGGTTGTGGGCGAATTAATATGGGCACAGCTTCGCCGAGCAACCCATATTCGCGGACTGAAAAAGTTTTACACATATTACATATATGTATACCAGTGTTCAGATCACGCATGGGCAATGCCTGCACAACTCCTGCACATGTGCAGGCTAGGAAAAATTTACCCCCGCGCAGTGCGCAGCAAAAATTTTACCCCGCGCATAAAAATTTTATCCCGACCTGGAAAATTTTACCCTCGCGCAACAAAGCGCATTAGAAGGTTATCCCGTGCAACGAAATTTCTAACTCGAGCAGCAAATTCGCTCAGTGAAATTTTTACCCGCGCGCAGCAAAGCGCATAAAAATTTTATCCCGCGCTGCAAAATTTTACCCCCGCGCAACGAAGCGCATTAGAAGTTCATCCCGCGCAATGAAATTTCTAACACGAGCATCGAATTTTACCCACGCTCAGTAAAATTTTTACCCCCGCGCAACAGAATTTTTACCCCCGCGCAACAAAGCACATTAGAAGTTTATCCCGTGCAACGAAATTTCTAACTCCAGCAGCAAATTTTACCCACGCTCAGTAAAATTTTTACCCCCGCGCAACAAAATTTTTACCCGCGCGCAACAAAGCGCATTAGAAGTTTATCCCGTGCAACGAAATTTCTAACACGAGCATCGAATTTTACCCCGCTCAGTAAAATTTTTACCCTCGCGCGACAAAGTGCAACAAAACTTTTATCGCGCGCAGCAAGCGTTTTACCACCGCGCAACAAAAGAGCATTATAAATTTATCCCGTGCAACGAAATATCTAACTCGAGCAGCAAATTCGCTCAGTACAATTTTTACCATCGCGCAACAAAGCGCATCAAAATTTTGTCCAGCGCAACAAAATTTTTATCGCGCGCAGCAAACGTTTTACCACCGCGCAACAGTTGAAACAGTGGATATTGAATTTCTGCAAAAAATTGATTATTTTGTTTTTGCTGTTTTTTACTACATTCTTTTCCTAATGTTTCCCAGCTGGATCTGTTCTTCTTACTGATTTCGGCCAAACCATAAAGTTGCACTAGCAGTTTGGTTAAAATTCCAATTGTATACCGGAGCCAAACATTTGAGTGTTTCCACTGAGGATTTTCCCACCGCCTTGAGGGTTGTATCAGACGAAATCAGAATGTTATATTAACGGCTTTTTATAATGTAAAAATTACTTGTCATAGCTTTGACTTTTGAAAACTAATTACAACTTGGTTAATAATGCTAATTAAATCTTAAAAACGGAGCGAATTATAACTGCATTCATAAAATTCCCTTGCTATTTAAGTAAAACCAGAGAATAAAACTTTTAGCATTTTTTGCGAGATTCATCAAAGTCTTAGAGGATTGCAGAAAAGTTAGCAAATCTTCCCGACAAAGGGGCTTGAAAGATGCGTGAGTAAAACAGAGCTTTGTAAAAACTACAGTCGACACATATCGTGAAAAATTAAAAATTTGACCCCCCGCGCAGTGAGCTCGAAGGCTGTGCAGGCTAGAGCCAAGTTCATTGCCCATGTATGGTTCAGATTTAGTTACGGTGCGTAAATAATATACAACTCTGACAAACGAGTGCTAATGAAAGCAAACATTTCTTCCAATAAACTCTTAACATTTACTGTGCATTTTAACCATTTATAAGAAAAGTCTATATTTCAGCAATAATTTCAGGACTCTCTCCGACGATCTTGTATTTCCATTGAACCGCTAGCTTTACAATCATAGCCTTGGTTGTTTTTTCTCGTTGCTTGCCATAGTCCAGCACAAACAAATTAGTATAGTTTACGTTTGTATACCTAGCTAATCTACATAACTTTCTATGCAAGCAACTTGCAGCGATTGTTTAACTGTTGGAATTGTTATTATTGACTGACATTAATCGCTTTGTATATGACAATCGCCATGGCGAAGCGTGAAAGCCCGCGAATATGGGTTGCTCGGCGAAGCTGTGCCCATATTAATTCGCCCACAACCTAGTCCTCTTCTTTTTTCGAACCTAGCCCCCATATTAAGCATTTTTAAGACTAGTCCTCTGTTGATTTTACAACCTCACCACACCACCACCCATATTACTTTTTCATGCTCCGGAGGGGCATTTTTATTACTTGTCCTTCTGTCATTTTAAAGGATCCCTTTCCAGCAATGCGGCAATGGATACAAGGAGCTTGAACAGTGCCGTAGGTATAGCAGAAAAGTGATTATATAAATATAAGTGCCACTGAATTCTCACCTCCGCCCCAAGCTTCGACCGCTGCAACCTCTGTTTGTGGTTTGACCTTTGAACCAACTTTGAACCAGTTGAACTAGATCTGGCCAGCCATGGCCAACAGGACGGTGGGGCCATTTTTTGGGGGTGGTATAGTGACAAAAGTTGATCGCCTCGCCAAGGGCTTTAATTTGATACCAGACTGGACCACTTTTGAAGACTTTCATTTTTGACCCACACCGGACCCACTGTGGGTGGGGCAGCCACCCACAGGTCGGTGGGGCCACTTTTTGGGGGTGGTATAGTGACAAAAGTTGATCGCCTCGCCAAGGGCTTTAATTTGATACCAGCTTGACCACTTTTGAAGACTTTCATTTTTGACCCACACCGGACCCACTGTGGGTGGGGCACCCACCCACAGGTCGGTGGAGCCACTTTTTGGAGGTGGTGTAATGACAAAAGTTGATCGCCTCGCCAAGGGCTTTCATTTGATACCAGACTTGACCACTTTTGAAGACTTTCATTTTTGACCCACACCGGACCCACTGTATTGTATTGTATTGTATTGTATTAATTCAACAAACGAAAACAAAAATTATTAGTAACAAACAAGTGCAACATTACTGCACTACACGCCTACAAAGTTGATGTAAATTACTTATTAGTTACGGTGCGTAAATAATATACAACTCTGACAAACGAGTGCTAATGAAAGCAAACAGGTCGGTGGGGCCACTTTTTGGGGGTGGTATAGTGACAAAAATTGAAAAAAAAATTTTTGACCCACACCGGACCCACTGTGGGTGGGGCACCCACCCAAGGTCGGTGGGGCCACTTTTTAGGGGTGGCACAATGACAAAAGTTGATCGCCTCGCCAAGGGCTTTCATTAGATACCAAACTTAACCAGTTTTGAAGACTTTCATTTTTGACCCACGCCGGACCCACTGTGGGTGAGGCACCCACCCACAGGTCGGTGGGGCCATTTTTTGGGGGTGGTATAGTGACAAAAGTTGATCGCCTCGCCAAGGGCTTTAATTTGATACCAGAGTTGACCACTTTTGAAGACTTTCATTTTTGACCCACACCGCCACACCGGACCCACTGTGGGTGGGGCACCCACCCACAGGTCGGTGGGGCCACTTTTTGGGGGTGGTGTAATGACAAAAGTTGATCGCCTCGCCAAGGGCTTTCATTTGATACCAAACTTAACCAGTTTTGAAGACTTTCATTTTTGACCCACGCCGGATCCACTGTGGGTGAGGCACCCACCCACAGGTCGGTGGGGCCATTTTTTGGGGGTGGTATAGTGACAAAAGTTGATCGCCTCGCCAAGGGCTTTAATTTGATACCAGACTTGACCACTTTTGAAGACTTTCATTTTTGACCCACACCGGACCCACTGTGGGTGGGGCACCCACCCACAGGTCGGTGGAGCCACTTTTTGGAGGTGGTGTAATGACAAAAGTTGATCGCCTCGCCAAGGGCTTTCATTTGATACCAGACTTGACCACTTTTGAAGACTTTCATTTTTGACCCACACCGGACCCACTGTGGGTGGGGCACCCACCCACAGGTCGGTGGGGCCACTTTTTGGAGGTGGTGTAATGACAAAAGTTGATCGCCTCGCCAAGGGCTTTCATTTGATACCAGACTTGACCACTTTTGAAGACTTTCATTTTTGACCCACACCGGACCCACTGTGGGTGGGGCACCCACCCACAGGTCGGTGGGGCCACTTTTTGGGGGTGGCACAATGACAAAAGTTGATCACCTTGCCAAGGGCTTTCATTTGATACCAAACATGACCACTTTTGATGACTTTCATTTTTGACCCACACCGGACCCACTGTGGGTGGGCGCTGTGGGTCAGGGGTCACATCCACCGATCTCGGCACTATGCTCATCGTGTTCAGCGACCCCGATTTACTATATATGAGTACCACCCCAAGGCCGAAAAACGCCATTTTTAGCGACTTTTAGACCATTTCTAGGAAAAGTGGGACTTAGAAACTTTTAGCCCAAAACAGGCCAAAAAAATGCAAAGTTTGGGCCCATCTCCTGAAAGCTAGGGAGCGAAATTAAAAAATCCCCCTCGTTACTTTATGCGCATAGTCCGAAATATTCAAATAAAATAAACCAAACCGATCTAGCTGCTAGCCTGTGAAAAAAGTTGATTTCAACCGAAGTGGCAAAATAGCGAAAGTCCGACTTTGGGGCCTTGGCACAGAGCTAAAGTTGGCCGAGTGCCAAAATGACCTTCGTTTGGTAGCATGGGGGGATACTGTCTACCAACATATCATAGTAGCATTGGACCAAAATGCCCACATCATTCCAACACTTCGCTAGAAAATGCACTTCCAATAAGCGTTATTAACCGAGAAATAAAACAACCGCACGGTAACTCTCGCGTAGTGCAAAATTTCGAAGTTCCGAATTTTAACCAAAAGTATGGTGATACTTGTAGTACTACTCCAGTACTTTACGATGGTAACATTTTTATCCGTCCCGGGCCTCTAATTAGCTGGCACCAGGCCAACATGGTCTCCAGAGGGCCGCGCAGACGCCTTTACACCCATATTATGTAGGGGCGCTATCGCGCCCCTACATAATACGTATATTCGTAAGTAAACAATGTAACAACTTGTAAACTTATACCATTACTAGTCCAGTAAGAGTAAAACCATGTCAACCAAATAATGAGCATAATGTACGAAGACTGTATAAGTAAGCACGTGCCTTTTCCTTAGCTTCCATTTCGTTTCTTCTCCGAGTAAGCTCTAGCTCAAGCTCCTGCGCAGCTGACAGCTTCGCTTCGGTTTTGGCCTTCTTAGGCTTCTTTTTGTCAGAGCTAGGAGCTCTATCATGCTCTGCTGATGGTTTATCATGATTCAGAACGCCTTCTTTCGCGGCAAATGATCTCTGTCTACCTTAAATGCATAAAACACCACGCAGGGATGCTAGTGCTTTTTGCCATCGCCATTTTTAGTCTGCTAAAGGGTGGACCGCAAGAGTAGCTAACATATCCAGCGAGTGACGACGAGTGAAACCACTACGACAGCCTTTTCTTGCTGCACCCACAGTTCAGCGTTCAAACTGGTTTACATTCAAGCTTATCTTGAAAAATTAAATTTTCAAAATGAAATACGTAGATAGATAGATAACCAAAACTACCTAAAGTAGGCAGCAATATCTTAATCTAGCTATTGGAAAAATGAAATAAACTTACTAGGCTCAGTGTCCTTCTTAGAAGGAGTATGAGGAAATTTTGGAGGCGGACCTTGAAAGCATTGAGAGAATGAGATCTGCTTCGAGGGAATGCCATTCGCAGGCTGCTAAAACTCAATAAAAATAAATTAATTTTAATTATGCATAAATTGTAAGAAACAAGCTCCAATGAACTTATGGCAAATACTCCTTCAGCGTGACTGAAAGTTGAACCAACCTTTGTCAATACCATACAATCGCAAATACTTTTGCGTTGCAGAATTGTTTAATTTTCTTAAAAATACTACTGTCTGGTCTACTACCTCCCCCAATAAATTGCTTTCTGTTGTTAAATTACTCATCCAACAGCAACAACATAATATCTCACCTTGAGACGATATTTCTGAGCAACCAATTCACAGCTGGCTTTCAAATACATCCGCAAGGTATGACGAGGAAAAGCACTCTTTTTACGACTAAAAATAAATGAAAACAGTTATTATATTAGATTTCCATTTGCACTAAAGTTGCCTACGGCTGCCTATAGATTTTTCAAGGACCACCTGTTCTAATTTATGCCTCGGTGAACATTACAAACTTGGCTAAGCATTTTACATCCAGCAAACACAAAACTGCATCATTGCTAATCCACTCAATTTTGATTCGCTATTTCTCCTGTTTCTGTGTGAGCTGCAGTCACCGTTTTGCACATCAAAGCACAGCGAAATATATAGACAGTAAGCACATTGCAAACGTACGACAGTTCGTTAGAGGAAAGCCATTTAGAATCGGGCACTCCACCGGAACGTTTCAGAACCGGCTCCACACAATATTTGAAGAAAGAAGGAGAAGGCCCACCAGAGCAGTTCTTTTCCTGAGATGTCGTCCTACAAATCAAATTAGAAATCGTAACTAAACAGCTAAAAGATTCACAATTGATGAAATAACATTAAAAATGAACTGAACTTTTTAAGGTCAAGTGTTGAGCTGAGCCTTTGAAATTGAAATGAAAAAATTCACTGATCACAGTGTAAAGCACCATGTGAAAACGCATAAAAATTGCAAAAAAACCTTGAGCTATTCCCTTCAGTTTCTTCATCCGAGGAACCCAGAGTCACTTCCACAACACCGTTCACATGGGCCGTCTTCTCCCCTTCTGGTTCATAGCTGACCTTCACAATCTTACAGGTTTGCCTAGAAACCATAAATTAGACACTCAGACAAACTAGCGGATCCTACGGATTCGTAAACAAAAAATGGTGTAAACAGCTTCTAGCTTTAATAGTTTCAGATTACAACTTTTGCTTTTTTGCTTTCAGATTTCAGATTTCCAATTATATAACTATGTATGGTTCATGATTTTCTACAATAGAAAAAAAACCGAACTCATAACGACCCGATTACAGTTAAAAGCCAGCTATGCTATGATAAAACAGAACACTATAAGCTGGTGGCAGGTGCTTGATAAAGGTGCAATCGATGTATGTTGACACAAGTAAAATGAAGACGCCATCATACAATATGGTTAAACCTACTTCACGCCATCACAAACTGTGTCGACTTCTTCACCCACAACATAACGGTCTTTCAGAAAACTGAAAATATCCTTCTCTAAATCATCCAATTTCCCACGACAGGTCAAAGGTACCAAAGATGACACCGCATTTTCTATGACCGTTGGTATAGTCTTGAGCCGCGCTTTCGCAGCTTTCTCGGATGAAACTGCCTCCTAATTGAAAATAGAAATTGAAAAATAGAGGAACGCAAGGTAAGAAACAATCTGACAACAATAGTTTATCCAAAAGTCATAACATTCAAGAAAGAACTCCATACGGTAGAAGATGGACTAGCCACACTCGTACCGTTAATATAATATATACCTAGCTTTGCACCCTAGAAGCTTAGGCAACAACATAGGTGTAACGGAGATCTAGGATAGGGGGCTATATGTGAATATACGGGGGCGGAGATAACCCCTCCCCCCAAATGGACAAGTCCTGAAGCAATACGTAACTGAACGAAGTAC
>JASAND010022113.1:0-12614 GCA_030248195.1 Trissonchulus latispiculum
ACAAATATAATTCGTAGCCACAAAAACCTTTTAGCGTTGGATTGAGCTCAAACTAAACCTTATGACTATGCTAATTTTACTCATTTTTGCTGGATTCGCATTACCGAAGGTTTGGGTCAATAAGTTGTAGTTTTCGAAAAAACTCGATTTTCAAGTTTTGAAAAATCGCATATATCACATGAAAGCTGACACGTAAGCGGTCCTGGAAATCCTATTGAAAAATTTTCCCTTAAGGTGCTGGTTCGGGTTCGTGTATTTTTGGGCTTTAAAAGCGCAATTGTCGTTGAAATTCGTTCAAATTTGCTACAATTGCATTATTTAGCCTATAAAACATATTAGAAAAATTGCGGCTTGAAAATTTGAGTTTTGGAGAAATTAGCTTTAATCCGCCATAACGTGCACTGTGGCCACCCTACAAAGATGAACTTATAGTCATTCGAATCCTCTTACCAAGACCTACAACTTTGCTCTTGAGAGTATTCTTCGATAGGTTAAGGTTTAAGAGATAACAGCGAAAATTGATTTTCGAGGTCCAAAGCAGGCCATTTTTCGAAAAATCAAATATTACAAGATTTCGACAGCTTCAACAACGTTGGTCCGTCGGTCAAGTATTGTCCATATTTGTAGTCCTAAAGGACATGCCATGTCTAACGGAGAGCTCTCTGCGGCTTCTCAGCCTTCGCACAGCAGCGAAGATGTGAAATTTTGGAAATCTCAACTAGATTGTTTTGAACACGGATTTCTCTCAACTCATGCAATCAGTTAAAAAACGGCTTTACACACGTATTTTTGAGACAATTGCCGAGGGCTATTTTTCATGGTTTTCGTTTTGTCTTTCAGTTCGAGAGAAACAAGCGTCCAAACTTGAAAATTTTGACGAAAATCGCACAAAATTTACGTTTTTCTCAAAATCTTGAGATTCTTTACTCGTTAAACAATTTCAGAAAAAATAGCCCTCGGGAAGACGTTTCTTTTGAAGCCTGAACTGGTCGCTTTTCTTTAACTTTCCCACACTTCGAGAAATTCATGTTCAAAATGGTTTCATGTTATTGCAAGTTGTTGTTCAAATTTCATGTTGTTTAAACCGAAGAGTTAAAATGAGACAGCTATACTGTACCTAGTTGTAACAAGCACATTCTGAGCTTTGAAATGATATAAAAATTATCGCTGAACACCAAAAATTGAGCAAATTACAGTCTTTCAAAATTTGTTGCAAATACACGAACCAGCACCTTAAATGAGTCGCGAGTAATATCCAAAGTTGGAGAAGCTGCAAAGATCAAAGGATTTTGAAAATCGAAAAATGTGGATAACAATCACAATTCTTGACCAAATTAGCTGATATTCGGGATACAATATATTCGGGGTATGGGCTAATGTTTCACCAAACGGCTAGTTCGTGGATCTACTGATCTTTCAAATTTAAAAAAACAGCTTCTTTTGATGAATTTTAATTTTTTAAATTTCTGTTTCAACCAAAAGAAAGTTCTTGCCATGACGGTTCAAAAAATATATACATTGCTGCAGCATGAATGTATCGCTAATTCAGTATAAACAAAACAATTTCGCTCCCTAAATTTTTTTGGTCAGACTTTAATACAAAATACAAACATTGCAATAATAGTCGGTGATTGTTCATTGTACGCAAAATCTGAACTGCACGTACATATACCTACAAAGCAACCCGATTTAATTGAGAGCCATCAGTCCTCTATCCCGATAGCGTTTGCAGCCAAGAGCAAAAGCCACGGCCGTCAGTAAGCCACACAGCCGTAATTTCCATACTGAATCATCTCTATCTGTCTGGATTTTAACTCCTCAGTTGTGGATATGACACATACAGCAGTGTTAAAGATTTTAGTAAAATCAAACTAAATATTAAGTAAACGGAACTCATCTGGGAAAGATGGTTTTGAAACTGTGCTAATATATGACCACCAAAATCACCAGCGAAGTTCAGAATACACGTGATCCCAATTCAGATATTCAAGAAGTGATGTAATTTTACTATCTCATTTGCATAGTATGCAGGAAACAAGGTTTCTTTGCTCTGCCTGGAGGCAGAACTATTTACACGGAAAATAGCTGTTTTGCACAAAGGGAACCCTTCTCCCTCCAAGTATATGTAGCCTATCTTCAGCATAGACCTAGTATGCTGTTGCGCTCTTTTTTTAAACGAAGGGGGCCTGTTGCTTACACATTCTGGATATGCTCATTTTTTTAAAAAGGGGACTACTACTTCCACAGTCGGCTATTTGATGTTTTCAGTTTTGAGGCTCTGTTGGAAGCTTGTGTAAACTTTATCTATTTTTTAGTTTCCTCCCGACAGCAAATTTCCAATTGCGTTGATATTTTAATTGCCCCCTCCTAAAGTTTTAATCTGAAAATGGGTTTCGTTGAATGTTGGTAATTATGCAAATTAGTTCTGCAACATCTCAGAACAGTTCCTAACTGGCAGCCTGTCAGACTGGTTGTACCATATATGAATGCTGCCAAAGGCTTACTGCACTAAGACATAAAATAGCCCTCCAAAGGTAGGATGGTAGGATTCCCTTGGCTACTCCTGTACCCTACCAATACAGTAACTTAAACGATACATACCTACATTGCTAAGAGTTGTAGAAAATGGCAAAATTCCAGCCAAACCGCTCGTCCATCAAATAAAATTCTCTGAATATATGCATTCTATACGCTCAGTTGCAGAACTATACCCCTTTTAGGGGTCCTCTTGTTTGAATTTTTGTCAAGCGGGGCAATGTATGCACAATCTAACTCTAACAAGAAATAGTAACCTCTCCCAGCTCAAATTGAACTGGATAAAAAAATTTAAATTTTATCCCGCTTATGCATTTGCAAGTAATGTATATGTACTATGTAGTAAGTATCCCAAATATATCTTGCTGTTTTAATCATGGTATCCCTCCTAAATGAAACAGCCAGATTTATACTATCACTGCACTTACTAAATGAAGCTTTTTACTATTTTATTTATTTCTTTATTTAATTACTTCTAAAAGAAAATAGTTCTCTGACCTTCTTGCATCTGCATGTACATATTTACGTACAGAGTTGGAAGCGGGTACATGGCTGGAAGTGGGTCACGGGTACCCACCCACCGATCGGGTGGGTGTGGGTCAAAGCGTATGACCTGGTAAAAGCGTATGACCGGGTAAAAACTGGGATAATCCCTTCCAGAAAAATCGTATTTTTTGCACTAAGACCTCAAAAATTTACAGCGTTTGCTGTAGTTTTTTATTAAATTCACAATTGTTTTAGGAAAAGTTGGTCAAAATTACTACAATATTACCAACAATATCCTTAGATAATTTGATGACCTTTATGTTAATGTACATGTAGTATAAAGTTAGAACGGCATGTGTATACTGAAAAGTGATTTGACCATTATATTTATTTATATTTGACCATAACAATGTATTTATATATGTATGTATTTGATAGATTAAACTATACTTAATTAATTTTTATGTATTAAAAAACTAATGCATTCCTCCTCGTCCGTGTCACCTGGCAGAATTTTCTAAAAGACTCTACTTTGGTATGCGCGACAGAGGCAAACCTCAAAATACAATTATACTTTGATATGGAACACACAGTACTGATGATATCCGATATCAAGGAAAGTATCCAAAATTCACATTGTTGACCTATGACTTTAAATGTTTCGAAAAATGTTCTATAGTTCTCTAAAAAATCCCTAATTTCTGATAAAATACAGAAAGAATCGGATTCTGCTCTCGCAGAATTCAATCACCGGCTCGGACTAATAGAAAAACAACTACAACAGATTCAAGACGAATTGTCACTCACACTCAAATTGTTGGAACCTTTGCTTGTGCTTGCTACCGAAGTGAATATATACTGCCAACTGGCACTTTTAACAGTAAAAACGTTTCTAAAGTGAAGATGAAATCAAAAAAGAATATACAGGATAGCAAAAAAAGAAGAACGGTGGAAAGGCAACGAAGCTGTTAATCCAGTAAACATCAAAGAAAGCGCTTATCTGAGGGCAGTTCGCCTACGAGATAAAAAAACCGAAAGCAAACAGAGAAGGATTGACGAGGGCACTTCTGTCTGGATTCAAACTGAATTTGCAAAGTCAGGTTTGGTTGTTAACGCTGCAGAGCATCACCATAAGTGGCGCAATGCAAGCAACGGATGAACAAACGAGCGTGTTTGGAAAGATGACTGAAAGAGCGAATCGGTCAGTCACATGTTGAGAATACTGATAGAATAAAACCGCTTGAATTCCTTGGAAACTTAGCTATCTATAGCTTCGTCAGCTTACGGAGCAGATTTGAGCGCCCCGTTGATCCAGGGTGCATCCAGTTGGAGGACATGGTAAACGAGGATATGTATAACTCAACCAATTGCTGAGAACAAACCATATGAAACAACAAATTTGGACAGAGTGACCAGCAGTCAAAAAAATTACAGAAATTTCGTCTACCATTTCCTAAACGAATTGGAAAATTGGTGCCTCAGTGATCGGTCGATACCGACAACGGTAGTAGAGGCCTGCACGGGCCGAATTTTCGCGGCCCGGCCCGGCCCGGCCCGTGAAAAATCTTTCTCGGCCCGCCAACTGCTTCGGCCCGGACCGGCCCGGCCCGTCTGATGCATCGGCCCGGCCCGGCCCGGCCCGTCAAAATTTTCGGCCCGCCCGGGCCACGAAATTTTTTCATTTGTCCCAAAATGCAAAATTACGTAAATAATTTTCTTAGCTTGGTTATTAAAAACAGAATCTCTGGTTTTCAGTGCTTTTTCTAGGAAAAGTGTGTTTTCTAAAAACTGATTTTTCGAGTTTTAATGGTTTTTAAACGCAGTTTTAAGGACAAAATAATTTTTGTCGTTCTACAAATGAAAGCAAAAAGATACACTTTGTAATTTGTATGTGTACTTTGTAGCCTCATAGTGACACTTTCTATATAAGACTGGAACGCTAGAAAAACAAAAAAATGAAAATTCCCTAAAAGGTTACAGTGGCAACATTTAAATATTGTACTTTTATTAAACCAGATGAAATTTTGTAAAGTGCAGATTTTATAAGAATTAGTTGAGAATTAAACTAATTAGAAGTAGAGGACTTTAGCAAGATGCAAACTTTCATTTTTAATCGTACATCTTTAATCATTTACATTTAGTAAATCATTTACAAGTAGTAAATCTTTGCTCCACAAACTCCAACCTTTGATTTTTTAAAACTGCGTTTTTCTAAGTAAATGCATCGTTTTCTTAAAAAAGACAGCGAATACATCAAAACCAAAATAAAATACTTACACTATGACTAATACCTTATATATATATCACCCTATTCCAAAGTTTCATATTCTAATGTTGTAAACGCTAAAATTACTTAGGCGAATTGAGGATTTGACATTAATGATGTGACGATAAATACATGTCTTATTCATGAAAATAAAATGCTAACGTTACTGCGGGAAACCAGTGTTAGTTTGAACGAAACATTATGGAAACACAAAACAATTTAAGCTAAAATATGAATTACTCTTTTATAGTTAAATCTTTCAAAAACTGATGGCGGGCCGGACTGTCGGCCCGCGGCCCGGCCCGGCCGGGGCGTGTGGGCCCGCAGCCCGGCCCGGCCCGTGAACTTGGGTCGTCGGCCCGCCCGGCCCGGCCCGCGGGCCGGGCCGGGCCGGGCCGGGCCGCGGGCCGTAATGCAGGCCTCTAAACGGTAGGTATTTTGGATTTGGAAAGAGCAGAACTCATGACATAAGATTTTTCTTAAGGATTGAAACAGTAAACAAGTGGGCTCCTGAAAGGAGCAGCATCTTGCCGTTGACCTTGGAAAATCAACTAAACCTAAAATGAACTCCAAATCTAGTTAACGTTACGGAACGTTAACTACGGCCGGTATGCCCACAGGAAAGAAAACATTTCAGATTAGCGTAGTGTGTTAAGCAACTTTTCAGCAAAATTGAGGACAAAAATTCCCAAACTCCCCTTGGTAATCGTAAAAATTTAATTTATTGAAATCGAATAATTTTGATATATGAACCGGTGGTCGAAATCATACCAACAACAAAGCCTAAGTTGGATTGGGCAGGTTTCAAAATCTTTGAGCTTTTGGGGGGGGGGGGGGTAATCTGGAAAAGACCTAAATCCAGTTTCATCAGTTTTTTCGGTTTTAACTGGATATCGCGTTTCCAACTACCCGTGCCCGTGCCAGAATTCAGGGCATTTGGTATCCTCTTGCCTCCAATTACTTTAATCTGTTGAACCTTGACTACACATTAGATAACTGGATTAAATGATAATCCTTTGGGGGTATGCATTCTTATTTACTTGTATGTTGCTTGCAATGGAAAAATATTTAAAGCTTTATTTTCAAGTTCAATGAATTAAGGTTCTCATTCACATGATTTTTTGAAAAAAATCCTGGACAAAAACTTATCAACAATGCCCCAAAAATATTCATATTTGTCTGGTTTTTAGCTTAGTTTCTGCATTCCTGCTGCTCCCTTGCTTAACGTTCAGAATCATAAAAAGCTGGAAAACTTGTTAGCTTACACTCAAGCTTACAAATTCAGTAATTCAGTTTTTCTCCTTAAGAACAGAGATCACTGCTTTGATAAGCAAGCTTTAACACTAAAATGTTACAGCTCTGCAACGTTTTGCTGCTCTAGGTTTTTCTGCTAGACTTAAGGCAACACTTGCTTTGAACTGCTAGGGCTAGCGGTGAACCTTTAGTCTCCTGCTATGAGTCAGCTATTTTGAAAACTTCTCTGGCTGTAGCTGAAAACTTAGCAAACGCTTGATCTCTCGCTGAAGATAGGCAAGATAGACTTTTTGGTACCGAGCTGGGACGCAAATGGTATTTATCATTGGTCGTTTTTCTGCAGATGCCAAGTTGCAAGCTTATTCTATTAGTTAATGAAAACTGAATCGGAATAACATTTTTCAACATAGAAATCCGAACACGAATGATTTTCTATTTCCCTCCTTCCCAGGGAAACCTAACAGTTCATTTTTTAGTTTTGTTATCGATTCATCAGAAATGGGCTGGAATAATGCATCCATACCTATGGACAAAACTTGAGCTTACAACGGATACAACTTAAGGCCGACTAATCATCGAGAGAAGAGAAATGTTTTCTTCAAATTTTTACATACTTCCAAAAATGTTGGTTCAGAAAGTTTTCAAGTTGTATATATACATTTTACCATTTCAGCAAATCAAGGCCTTTGTTATTTTAAAGAGACTTATGCTAGAGTGATAATTTCATTAGATTGTATCTTCAGTATTTCTTTTGCCTCAGCTAATCGTCTTAGCTCTGAGCCTTAATGAAGGGTAAAGTTTTTTATTAGTGCCCTCGTAAGGGGGGAAGGCCACGCATATGTTATTCTGGCCGCTGCTTTTCAGTTAGAGCACATTTCAACACAGAAAAAGACCCTTTTTATCGTTTCTAGGGAATTTTCGCACAGCTATGACTTTACAGACACAGAATTAGCTTTGCCTTTAAAAGCAGCTGTAGTAGTTATAGAACTGGACTTCTGTGATATTTCGGCTTCGTGTTTACTGGATAATGATTTAATGTGCAGCTCTTATTTGTAGGGAAAGAAAATTGCGGAGAAAAGCATTAGTCTTTTGAAACACGCTACCCCCTTCTTCGTTTTCAGTCTGTAATTTTCTAGGCACGGATCTTTGTGTTTAGGGAAAGAAAAGAGATACACTCTCAGATTTCATCAGGAGAAAAACCCGTTCCAAGAAAATCTACAATTCACTTTTGTCATTCACAGTACTTTATTCTTTGGTATTCGTACAGGTTTGCCCACTGCGGTATACCTCGGTTTCTGAGGTAGCAGCAATTTAACAGTTTACAATCTTGTTACAACAAACAAGCTGCCAGATTTCTATAATTCCTTCAGTTGCGCTAAGGTACTGCCGCCACACAATTAGGGGCGGAAAATGAGTCAAAATTACGTAATTCGTTTATGAAGGGGAATGCCAGCAGCCAATCGAAGTAGTTCCGCCCATTTTTTGAAAGTTACTGTAAATTTAAACGTTGATTGTGTTACTGCTCTTGTTGAGTAACCGGTGCATATGTCGCAGTCTAAAAGCATTTTCCGTCTAATTGCAATTAGACGGAGAATTTCAGTCTAATTGCAATTGGGCTAGTCTAATAGCATGAGACTGAGCAAAGTGCTGTTAGACTGAAAATTTTCAGTCTAATTGCAATTAGACGTACCATTGTTCGTCTAATTGCAATTGGGCGAACAGTGTCTCGTCTGATTGCATTTTGATATAAGATGTTTTGTTTAATGCATAAGAACAGCGCTCCATTGTAATTGTATACGGAGAAGGGCGTAGAAAGTCGGAAAGATATTACGTCACTAAGAATAGCTTTGAAAACATAGTAGAATTACTTTTCGTTTAGCAATTGAAAAAGGAAAACTTTAAAGGATTTAAAAGATTCTCTGAAGGATTTTGAAAATATAGTAGAAATTTATCTACATCTTATTAGAACTTGAAGACTTTCAAAAGCTTGAAAATTTTCTTATTTTGACAGCCGAACTAATATTTGGATATCAAGTTTTTATACTATTTTTACAATATTGTTTATATTACACGAACATTTTTATTACTGCATAGAAACCCACAAAGTAAAAAACTGGGTTAAAATAAAAAGTAACAGTATATAACATTCTTTCAAAATGGTAACAGTAATTCACAAATAACTGCGAACCCCCACAAAACCAAAAACGTTTTATGCAATAAAAATGGATTTTCTTGTTAAAATTATTTCCTCCCCAGTGCTCAATGCTTGCAATCCAAATTAAAGTTCGATTGGTCAAGGTTTGAAAGTTTTAAGCTTTTGGATTGGATGTATTAAAATTAAAACTAAATAATATATAGATGTGTGCACTAAAGTATTCAAGTTTTCAATGTCTAAGCGAAAAGTATTTCTACTATGTTTTTAAAGCTATTCTTAAAATATTTTTTCGACTTATGTGCCCTTCTCCGTATATATACAGTTACAGTGAAGCGCTGTTCTTATACACTAATCAAAACATTTTACATCAAAATGCAATCAGACGAGGCTCGGTTCGCCCAATTGCAATTAGACGAACAATAGTACGTCTAATTGCAATTAGACTGAAAATTTTCAGTCTAACAGCATTTCGCTCAGTCTCATGCTATTAGACTAGCCCAATTGCAATTAGACTGAAATTCTCCGTCTAATTGCAATTAGACGGAAAATGCTTTTAGACTGCGACACATATACATATTTGCAAAATGGTGTTATACTCACTAATCACATCTCTCTTATGTAGCTTCTTGCACAGCTAGTTAAATTACCAAACAATAATACTCATATTAATTAATAGTTAATTTAGTTAATCAGTGCATTTTAACCTACCCACTGTATGTCCTGAAGTATATACCTTATGTCTTAAGAGTGGATGTTCCCCCTTCCACAGATGTGACCATCGTTTTAGTGATAAGTCTCCTAAACCTGATCAGTTTCTGTTAATCAACTGTTCTTTCTCTTTTGTTTTCTGTGCTGTAATTACCAAAGCATATAGCTATTTTTTGTAGTTTTTGAAGCTTATCAATTCTTATCTGAAAAATCCTATGGAAGCAGAGGATAAACAGAATCAACTTTGTTAAAAAGTGCACTGGCTAATATAAACTCTCAAGGCTTTGTCTGTTTTATTTGATCCTGATTTCATGCCGAATTGGCAGAAATCAAGTCAAGCTTGGACATAAGTATGCGCACAGCACTTAGGGGAATGAAAAAGCCTGGGCTTATTTAATTGGACGCGGGGAACTTCATTTGCCTTTGATCTAATTAGCAGAACAAGTTTTGCCTGAAATATGGATTAGATGGCTATATGTGGCATCAGAATTTGCAAAGAATTTTCCCTTCGTTGTTAGCAGTCTCTAATTCCTTTTTTCTCTCAGTTCGCTTTCTTTGACGTTATTTCTGTGCCTAGAAGTGTCTGTCCGAAGCTCTCTATTGTATGCATAAGTTAAAGTTTGCACCAATTGATGCGTACCAAATTGGGCCCTTCTTTTCTAGTATTCATCTAACCGAAAGTATGCTTATCATCAATTATTTTTTAATATCATTCCTTTAGTTTCGGATAAGGCGTAATTTTGCAAACTACCGTTCTGATAATTAATACCACACACAATAATGCTACATACATATTATGAGGAATCTCATAATAAGAAGTTACACTTCTTTCCCATTCAACTCACCCAAGCTGAAGAAGTAAATATTGAAGTACTGTACAAACAGAGCTTGTTTCATGTTTCATTAGCACCATACGATCAGATTTGGGGGCAGTTTCATAAAAATTCTGCTCGCATGCGAGTACTAGCATGTTAGTACTTGCAAGCCTAGTGCGAGTTACAAGTGCAAGTGTTTCATAAAAACTTTCAGAGACTCAACAAAACTTAGCTAGGATTCTGCTGTTACTACTAGCACTAGCATTGCTAGTGCAAGTTACAAGCATGCTAGACTGTAGGCTGGGTCAAAATGATGATAATTCTTTTAAAAATTTTATTTTTTTGTTTTTCTAAAGGAAGCTACTTAAAATTTTATGACATCACCAAGAACATACTCCACGTCACTTTATAAAAATTTCAAAACAGAAATATTAGAATCGAAAAAATTAAAGCAGATTTACTGAAAGTTCTCTAGTCAAAATTCACTGGAGAAATAGGCAGCTGCTAGTAGCGGACTATCCTGTAATCGCGGAAGTTTTATGAAACAGGTGCTAGCATGCAGCAGTTATATCGGCTCACACGTGACTATCTACTAGACTCGCAACTCCAGTGCGAGTACAAGCTCGACTGCAAAGCTTTTATGAAACACAAAACACAGTTGCTTGCTACTCGACTCGACAACTACCAGAGTTTAGTTGTCGAGTCGAATAGGAATAAAGTTTTATGAAACTGCCCCCTGGTTTGGACAGAAACAGTCATTTCATTTAATTTTTCTTAGAATGGATAAAACGGTATTATTGTGTTTTATAACATTATTAAAAATTGTGATCTCCTAATTTTAGTAATGTATAGCTATTTCGTGTTGTATACAACGGGAGCTACATAAGGATTCTAAGCTTAGCTGAAATCCATTTAACGAACAAGCTAACAACAGTTATTGTATAAATTTGGTGAGCTGTGAAGTATAGGACAAGCACTAATCATAACAACCTTTTACAATATGGCTTTCTAACTTCATTTGAATTAATTTCATTAAGGCTAAAATCATCTCTCTATGTTCTAATCATCTCCTTAGAATTGAGGAATTACGAAAGCTATTAATGGACCATGATGTATTTATCTGCTGCTGCACACTCCAGTGTTCCTTTTATGTAAAAGGCTGGACGTTATCCCGTAGCATAGGCAAACGCAGACCACTAGCTGCACAAGCACGTCATCCGAAAGCTTAATTTTGCGCAAAACACTGCTTTAACTATACTTCTAACACCTGTCCAAAAACTCGCTCCAGAATTTGAATTCGTTAATTGTAATTCCAGAGTTTGAACTTGGAAAAGTAGAAATTGTGCTACTGTACTTTGAATTTTACCCGCGCCGTACTTATATAATCTCTAAACTCTAAATTTTGTAAAATATATAAAATATTAAATAATAAAATAAATTTTATCTCTTTTAACTGATCGTGTTTTCAGGCAACAATCAGAAAAAGTTTCCAGCTTCCTATTTTATTGATGATTCTCTAAAATGCTATGTAGCCTCGATTTCCATAAAGGCTTTGGATTTGAACTCAAGAAAAGTGCATATTTCAAAGTTTGCTTACATCTCATACCGGTATTTAGAATTTTCTCAACATGTCTCCTGTCTCAGATCATTTGCTACTATCACCGCTTTTGCAAATTATATTATCACCATTATTATTACGTTGAAGTTTTTGGGTCCGTTTCTACTTACAATCAATACAAACTTGTGTCTCATAATCACTGAACATGAATAATGTTTATGTATTTTCAAACTACAGTAGCAGCTTCAGTCAGAGAGAAGACCCTACTCCTTCTATTGTAACTGAAATATTGTTTGCTGAATTAAATAGAGTCGTTTTGTAATTTTTGCATCTTAAGTACATAAACATTATTCATGTTCAGTGCTTTGTGGATGTTATAGGTGGCTACAAGCTGGACACAAGTTTGGCTTTGTTATTAGATTACTCCAAAGTAGAATACAAGTTTGCTTCCTTTCAACGTAGTAAGTAATCTTGAGCAATTCCCAAATATAATTTGCAAAAGCGGTGATAGTAGCAAATTATCTGAGACAGGAGACATGTTGAGAAAATTCTAAATACCGGTATGAGATGTAAGCAAACTTTGAAATATGCACTTTTCTTGAGTTCAAATCCAAAGCCTTTATGGAAATCGAGGCTACATAGCATTTTAGAGAATCATCAATAAAATAGGAAGCTGGAAACTTTTTCTGATTGTTGCCTGAAAACACGATCAGTTAAAAGAGATAAAATTTATTTTATTATTTAATATTTTATATATTTTGCCAAAATTCAGAGCTTTCAGAAAAGATTATATAAAAAAAAGTGCGGGAAAAAGGTACAATTTCTACTTTTCCAAAG
>JASAND010022115.1:0-73811 GCA_030248195.1 Trissonchulus latispiculum
ATCATCATCTTCGGAGGTCGGATCAGGCAGGGCCTATATACGGCGGGCCAGGAGCCCACTGTCACGGAGGAAGCATAAGACGGCTACCGGGGATTCCCGTAAGCAGGAAAGGTTCGGGTTTGGACCCAGATGGAGGGACCGTGGTCTGGTATGTCTGGGGCACCGTAGGATAAGGTGCTCCAGATCCTCATCCTCCCCCGACTGGCAATGGGGGCACGCTGGGCTAGGGTAGGCTGTCGGATCGAAGGCGTGTTTGACAGTTTGAAGGAGCAGGCATTTTCCCGTACGCAGCTGACTAAGCAGAGATCTGTCCTTCCGGGTCAGACCTGCCTCGTTCGAGGCAGGAACAGGGCCAAGGTCACCATAGATCTGCTTACCCCGAGGATGGGCTAAGCTTTTCCTCCATTTACAGTCAAAATGTCTTCTGATCACCGATTTTGCAGTTTGAAAGTCAATTGGGGGCTGCTCCTGTGGAAGGGAGCACCCTTTCCCGGCAAGGGTGTCAGCGATTTCATTTCCCGGGACTTCAGAATGACCCGGCACCCATTGGAAGATAAGGTGGAGTGAGGATAGGGCCTTCAGGTTCTCGTGCACGTCCCGCAGCAGCTGGCTGAAATTTGCCCGGAGACCACTCTTGAGCAACCTTACAGCAGACTGCGAATCTGTGCAGATAATGATGGTGGATGCTGCTGGTATAGTTCCAGTGTTTTCCCGGACCCAGTCCAGAGCCTTACCGATAGCAGTAAGTTCCGCTCTAAAGCTAGAACAGAATTTGCCGGCAGGATGGCTCAGCTTTGCTACTTCGTCCCCTTCACCGGTGGTGACGTAGATTCCACTACCACCGTTTTCCACACCCCCGGCAGCGGCTCCATCCGTCCAGATAATGAGGGACGGTATCGGATGGGCTGCCAGTGTAGCAGTGGTGGCAGCCAGCTTCACTGGGACTGGGTCGGTTTTCCGAATAGGCACAAGTAGCTCTGGGTAAGCATGTTCCGTCGGCGACTTGTCGGATGGCCTGATGATGGTGGAAGGCAGCAGTGGGTCTCTAGCGCAATCTTCGAGTCCGCACTGCCTGGAGATTGTGCGGCCCTCGTCTCGCCAGGACGGCTGGCTCTTCAGAGATCGTTGGTTGGCAGCAGGTCGGTCACACAGGGTTCGCCTTGGGTTTGACTGTGGAAGCCGCATCGACTTCTCATATGCCACAGCAGTTAACTGCTGCCGCCTGAGGGACCAGGGGATCAGATTTGCCTCTAGTAGCAACAGTTCCACTGGAGCCGCTCGCAGGCATCCGGTGACGGTGCGGGCGGCCATATTTTGGATGACCTCCAGAGTGTTGATATGTGTATCAGCGGCACAAAACATCCATCCTCCTCCACAATATTCTATTGCTGACCTGATGAAGGTCAGGTACAGCAGTCTGAGATCTTCTTTTGCACATCCCCAGTCAGTCGAGGCAACAGCAGAGAGCACCTTCAGCCTTGGCCAAGCCTTTGCCTTCAGCTTGGCAACGTGGGGACCAAAGTTGAGGAGTCTATCAAAGGTTACCCCGAGGAAGACAGGGTTGGCTTGGAAAGGGATGTTTTCAGCTCCGATCGATAGATTGGGCCTGTAGCTGGCTTCTTTATTCCAGGTGGTGAAGAAGGAAGCTTCGCACTTGGAGGCATTTATGGTGAGCTTCCATTGCACAGACCATTGATGAATGGAATTCAAGGCGTCCTGCATCAGACGTTCCGCTGAGGCTAGGTTTGAATCCTGGACCCATAGAGCCAGGTCGTCGGCGAACAGAGATGCCTGCACACCTCGAGGCAGGTTGGCCAGAATGTCGTTGATAAAAAGGAGGAACAGAGTTGGCGATAGGCAGCTTCCCTGAGGGACACCATGATGGAATTTCCTGTATGGGCCAGTGCATCCGTTGAATTCCACCTTTCCCAGCCTATCTGATAGCAGATTCTTGGTCCATCTGATGAAGCATCTTGGTAGACCAATATCAATCATCTTCCGAACCAAACCCGCCTTCCAGACGGTGTCAAATGCTCTTTTAAAGTCGATTAATACGAGCAGAGTCCGCTTAGGCGGACGTTTGGCAGCAAAACCATCTGTGATAGACTGGATCAAGCGGATTATCTGGTCTTCAGTTGAGCGCAGAGGGCGGAATCCGGACTGACTGTCGTCCAGCGTCTTCTTTTCTTCCAACCAGTGCATCAGCCGAGCCTTCACCATCTTCTCGAATAGCTTGGCAATGCAGCTGGTTAGGCTTACGGGGCGATAGGAGGCCACATCGTCTGCTGGTTTTCCTTTTTTCAATATCGGAATTATTTTCGCCCTCCTCCAGGCACTGGGTGTTTCTCCACTGGACCATGACAGGTTGAATATCTCGAGTAGGCAATTCTGGCCACGCGGTCCCAGATGTCGCAACATTTCATTTGAGATTCCGTCTAGGCCTTCTGCTTTCTTCAGCTTCAGTTCAGCCAAAGCTGCCTTCAGTTCCGTAATAGTGAATGGCTGGCAGAAGGGGTCTTCGCAGTCACATCTAGTCTTCAAGGATTTATGGTTCGCTCGAATGATTTTACGATCGTCCTTCGTTTCCTTGAGGTGACTGACTGAGGCGTATTCCTGGACGAATCCTTTTGCCTTGGCACTGTCCGACGATAGCAGTTTTCCGCCCCGTCGGATAGCCTGGCCAGAATTTCCTTTGTCAGAGCTGCCACTGATCGACTTAATAGTCCTCATTACTTTTGAAGGGTCACTTCGAAGGTCCAATGTAGCGACGTACTCACGCCAGCTGCAGCGTTTCGCTTCCACAATGGAATTTCTCAGTTGTTGCTCCGCTGCTATCCAGGCTGTTCGGTCGGATTCAGTAGATGAGGAAAGGAAGGCCCGCTTCCGATCTCTGGCTTCCCGCACTAGCTGAGACAGGGACTCCGACCACCAAGCCTTCGGGTTTCTTCTACGGTTTCTGGGGATAGTCTGCTCAGCAGCTTCCCGGATGAGCCCGGACAGCCACCTGTTCAGGCTATGGGTGGTAGAGTGGGTTGGTTTAGAGTGGCTGATTCTGTCTTCAATAATTTCCCGGAAATCAGTCCACCGCGCTTTATTGTAGCAGTAGAAGCGCTTAGGGGCGGGGTAGGATGGTACCGTGACTAGGTTGAGATCACAGAGAACAGGGTAGTGGTCGGAGGTAGGAGCGTCGACGGTATGCCAAGTGTACTTCCTTTCCCAGCATCGGTGGAGTAGGGTGATATCAGGGCTAGACTTTCCTCCAGTCTGAGGATTGATGCGTGTTGGGGTGACATCGTTTCCCAACAGCAGTGGGCTGGTGGACATCCAATTGGCTAGTGAGTCCCCAACATCATTTTGGGGCTGCCAGGGGTCCCAGATAGGGCTATGGGCATTTAAATCACCACAGATAATTGTCCTGTTCGTGGTGGGCAGGAAGCTTGGGTCGAAATTTTGGACACGTTGATCTTGGCCGTCGTTGAGAATGGGTGGGACGTAGAGGTTGACTAAAGTGACCGGGCCTGATTTCAGCTGCAGGTGAACAGTCGTTAAGTCCGAGCAGAGATCATTTGGGGCCAGGTGCGTTCTATCGTCCACGGCGTAGCCGATGCCATGCCTGATTAGGGTTGCCACGCCGCCGCCAATGGCATTTCCTGCTTGCCTTCCCATTCGCCTATAGGCATTGATTTCGTCGAAACCTGGGATTGAGATTTTCTCACCAGGCTTCAGCCAGGTTTCCTGGACAAGCACCAGGTCAACCTTACAGTCCCTTATAAGTTTCTCCAGCACAGTTCGTTTCCGGCCGATTGCCCCCACATTCCACTGGAGAATTCTGAGGGTGTTTCTCCGTTTGGGGGGCATAGGGCGACCGTCAGTCAACTTCCATGTCAGGTCCTGCCTGACCGTAGCAGAGGCTGGCAGGGTTTGGGAGGCGCTGGTGGCGTTTGCAGGTGTAGGTATGGGTCGAGGGGGATTTGGTTGGGGTCCACCTGGTAGCTGGGTTGGCAGAGTCCCCTGCACTGGGGGGCCACAGGGAGGGCAGCGATAGCTGTTGAGTTCAGGCAAGGACATGCGGTTTAGGTCAGTCACCCGAATCTTAGCACAGTCCCGAGCATGCACCCACAGACCACAACAGGTGCACTTCAGTGAATAGTCCGAGTAGCCGACACCTCGGCCACAGACAGAGCAGGGCCAGCGGGGTCTGGAAGGGATAGGGCCCGGATTGGGCTCAATATCACCGGCGCACAGCAGAAGGAGGGCCCAGTAGGCCGGTTTACCAGGCCCTCCTGACAAAAACCCGGCACGATCCAAGGGAAAGCGGTAGCCGTATGCTTCTTCCGGAGGACAACCTCGGTGTTGAATCCATTTCGTCGGCAGATGGCAGGGGATCTGTCTTCTGCACCAAGCCGCCCCACTGCGGCAAAGCGGATTCTTCGGAGCGGCGATTTAAACCTCTAAACAGATACTGTGTCACTGTGGAATTAGAATTTTGAATTAGGCCCTCAAAAAGTTTTAATGAATTTTTGAAGTTAGCGAACTGCCGAAAATCTGTCGTTTTTGGTGACCAAAAATGGGGGTCACTAAGTTTGACTGCATATTATAAAAAATAGAAGTCCTAACTAAAAATTCTACTTCCACAGTGACACAGTCTATGTATAAAGCTTTCGAACGATATATACCCAATGTTACTTCGAATCTTTTGCCAGTGTCGAGATTTTTTTGGCGCAGAAATTAGATTTTTCTGCAAAATTGCGAAAATTGCTGTTTTTTCGAATGATAGGCATTTTACGACCAAGTTATATTGCGAAATTGCATTTTTTGCATTTCAACATATTTATTCATGCCTTAGAATCAATTTGTTTCATGAATTATGCCGACAGCTGTGTCCAGTACTTCTCAGTGCGCCAATGGGCAACCTCAGACCCCGAAATTCACAAAACAGCGATTTTTCAAAATTTTCAAAATATGGCATATCATGAGGGTGCGCGGAGCGCCCCTCATAATATGAGCTATAAAGGCACTTTGCGGATTAGGGAAACTGTTAATTAACCATAACTAATTAACGGTAGGGAGTTGAGAGCTAAAGTTTACATTTTTGAAATCTCCAGGCCAAGAGCTTTCGAATGATACCAAACTTGTCCGGAAAAAATGAACTTTGAAAAAATCGACTTTTTGATACAAGTTTAAAAGTGGGGTTTTTTTCTCTGTATCGACCACTTTTATAGGGCGATTTTTGCGCACACCGATTTTTCAAACGGCCCATAGGAAAAATTTTTCTATACTAATTTTTGATTATCTAGGTTATGGTCCAGATCAAGTTTATGTTTGATTTCCGAATTTCGCTCTGGGTCGATTTTTACAGATGGTCAAAGATGGAAAAATCGACGTTTGGACTTCCCAATGGACGTTTGGACGAGGTCCCAACACAGAAAATTGTCAAAAAGTCGTCTAAAATAGCATTTTTTGGCCATTTGGTGGTGCGCATATATAGTAAATCGGGGTCGCTGAAAACGATGAGCATACTGCCGAAACCGATGGATGTGACCCTCAGGCCCCATGGCGCCCGTGGTTCCTCGCCCAGGGTCAAAGTTGGGGAAAGTCCGTAAAAACGGCTATTTTCGGCCATTTGGTGGCGCCCATATATAGTAAATCGGGGTCGCTGAACACGATGAGCATACTGCCGAAACCGCCCGAAGTGACCACTGGTCAGCATGGCCCCGTGGCACCTCGCCCAGGGTCAAAGTTAGGGTCAAAGTTTGGAAAAGTCACTAAAACAGCGTTTTTCGGGGTTTTGGTTGGGGGCATATATAGTAAATCGACTACGCTCGTTTCAATGAGCATATTTTCAGACCCGACGGAAGTGACCACTGGTCACTATGGTCTACGTGGCCTATTGACCAGTGGTCAAACCTCCTAAAACAGCGTTTTTCGGGGTTTCGATTGGGGGCATATATAGTAAATCGACTACGCTCGTTTCAATGAGCATATTTTCAGAACCGACGGAAGTGACCACTGGTCACTATGGTCTAGGTGGCCTATTGACCAGTGGTCAAACCCCCTAAAACAGCGTTTTTCGGGGTTTCGATTGGGGGCATATATAGTAAATCGACTACGCTCGTTTCAATGAGCATATTTTCAGACCCGTCGGAAGTGACCACTGGTCACTATGGTCTAGGTGGCCTATTGGGATTGGGAATTAAAGTAAAGAGTCTGTAGGCAAGATGGTAAGAGGTCGTCGTGATGTCAAGCCGTTGAAACCACGGCAGCGAGCGTCAATATGAGCCCAAGAGAAACGTGGCGGCTCATATTAGCCAGTTACAGCTTGTCCTTTACCGATTTAGATGCTGGCTCATATTAGACGTTTTAAATCTTGTCCTTGACATATTTAAATGTTGACCATCATAGCTCATATTGCATTTTACATGCGACTGCAAGGAGCATTTTTCCTACTTGTTATATATATATATATATATATATATATATATATATCAATCGAAAGCTCTCAGTGCAGGGATGACTTCTTCTCATGGAACTATGGCTCGGAAATGCTTCTATTTTAAGTTAAGCGCTCTTAAATCATAGGGGTCGCGGTAGCGACCCCTATAACATGAGTGCTTAAGGTCAAATGACAGTGTAAAACAAGGCTGCGCAGGAGCTGCGCAGATTATGCGCAGATTATGTGCGCAAAAAATTGTACGTGTCGAGTTTAGTATGTGTGCGAAGTTTCATCCCCGTACCACTTTCCGTTAAAAAGTTGCCCCAAAAATCGCTTACGAGAGTGATGTTTTTTTCCGGTTTCTCTGATTTGATGTCTCATAAGGGGGTTTTGTAGGCGTAATAACTAGAGATAGAAAAATTTTTGCCTATGAAAACCATATATATTCTTGGAGTACGCAACAAAAATAAGCCGATAGGCTAGTTTTTATGCTTCCCGGGGGTAGAAAAAATTTTTGGCTGGGGTCCAAAGTCGGTCAAAACGCTAAAATGACCCAAAAGTATGCTTAACATTAGCCGTAATAAGTCAGATTGCGCTATATATGGGGCTAAACTAATTACTTGGCGTAATGCTAGACATGTTGGGGTTGTAAAATCTTGAATTCGTTTTCCGATAAGTTGCACCATTTTTGGGTACTGGCCGGCCAAAGTTGGTGAATTTTGGATCCGACTTTGAACTTAGTTTTTTCGGTTATTTTTCAAGATAGACTTCTCAAATCTTGCATGGAAAGGTTTTCGGGGGCGGAGAATCCATTCCCGCCATCAGTTTTGCTGCGCGATTCACCCGATTTGCTGGGCTGGTTCCACTTGACCGTCTGAGGGGTCAGGTCGGAAACCGATTCCTGGAGGTCCATAGTAGGCTTTACTTGGCCTCTCCAAACTTTGTCTATAGGGGTTTTCTGGTGCGCCCAGCTCATTCCCGGTGTCCGTTTTGCCGTCCAACCTACCCTTCTTGCTGGGCTGGTTCCACTTTGCCGTCTGGAGGGTCCGGTCAGTACCGACTTCCGGGAACATCATATAGGACTGTACTTAGCCTTTCAAAACTTTGTCCATAGGGGTTTTCTGGTGCGCCCAGCTCATTCCCGGTGTCCGTTTTGCCGTCCGACCCACCCATCTTGCTGGGCTGGTTCCACTTTGCCGTCTGGACGGTCCGGTCAGTACCGACTTCCGGGAACGTCATATAGGACTGTACTTAGCCTCTCAAAACTTTGTCCATAGGGATTTTCTGGTGCGCCCAGCTCATTCCCGGTGTCCGTTTTGCCGTCCGACCCACCCATTTTGCTGAGCTGGTTCCATTTTGCCGTTTGAAGGGTCAAACGGGTAGGGGGGTCAAGTGGTCAAAAATAAAATTTTTCAAAAGTGGTCAAATTTGGTACCAAATGAAAGCCCTAAGCGAGCTGAGCAACTTTTGTCATAGAACTGCATGCTCAAAGTGGCTGTAGAGTGCTGTGGTGGGGTGGATTGGGGACTTAGGCGATTTTCGGTCAAAAATGAAATTTTTCAAAAGTGGTCAAATTTGGTACCAAATGAAAGCCCTGAGCGAGCTGAGCAACTTTTGTCATAGAACTGCATGCTCAAAGTGGTTGTCGAGTGCTGTGGTGGGGTGGGGTGGGGACTTAGGCGATTTTCGGTCATAAATGAAATTTTTCAAAAGTGGTCAAATTTGGTACCAAATGAAAGCCCGAAGCGAGCTGAGCAACTTTCGTCATAGAAGCGTATGCTCAAAGTGGCTGTGGTGGGGTGGGGTGGGGACTTAGGCGATTTTCGGTCATAAATGAAATTTTTCAAAAGTGGTCAAATTTGGTACCAAATGAAAGCCCGAAGCGAGCTGAGCAACTTTTGTCATAGAACTGCATGCTCGAAAGCATGCATTTGCATAGAAAGCAAATCCCCAGTCCGGCGCAAATCTCGGATGAAATCAGCAGCCCTATTTCGAGAAACAGACAAAGCTGTTTAAACTACGTCGTTGGAATGAATGAATACTTACATAGGTACTTAATTTGGTTTTCTTATGGAGCTTATTTAAAGGCTTATGTAAGAGCTTATGTAAAGGACTTCAAGACAAGATACCAATGGAGCATGTAAAAGAACTGAAGACAAGATAACAAAAATGCTCCTTCGTCGCATGTAAAATACATATGAGTCCCCAGGAGGCAGGTTGTATAATAGCAGAAGACAAGATCCACCCTGTAAAATACATATGAGTGGGGTGGGGTTGTAAAAAAATGAAGACAAGCTGCAACCGCGAACCATATGAGCCTGCCCTATAAGGAGGCTCATATTGGTGTACCTAACATCAATCTGTACCAGAGTTTTTACCTTTCTATTTATCTGTACAGTACACATTATATACGTATGTAAATACATCCTGCAAAGTTACCTAATGGTCTCACCAGTGTCTATCACATGCACACGTCATGTGTTATTTATAATCCTGCTTCGTTCGTTTGCGTAAATATAATATTTATAAAAATACATTATTTAATAGGATTTAGGAAATAATTCTGTTTCGAGTATATAGCCGTTTTACTTAATGTTTAAAGTTTAATTGGCACTGCACTTGATTTTCTGAACAACCATGTATACAGCTTTTTTCAAGTTGGTTAAATTGCATAAAGTTTAAATACAGTTGATCATAAGTGCATGTAATGATCATAATTGTAATTTGTCGTCAAAGTATCATTATCATCACAACGCCAATATGAGCTTCGTTATAGGGCAGGCTCATATGGTTCGCGGTTGCAGCTTGTCTTCATTCTTTTACAACCCCACCCCACTCATATGTATTTTACAGGGTGGATCTTGTCTTCTGCTATTATACAACCTGCCTCCTGGGGACTCATATGTATTTTACATGCGACGAAGGAGCATTTTTGTTATCTTTATTTCATTACATCGGGGGGAACAGGGACCATGTTTCTTTGGAAAATCATTTAAGGAAGCTTCTGATCATGCTTAGCTGGCTTGAATCTGTTCGAAAATGTTTTTATTAATTGTTTTTATATGCGCATAACAAAATAAGCTAAATATAATATGAAGTTGATTTGCGCAAACTTGCTTCAGTTGTCTGCAGCACCCTCATTTTCGTTGATATTCAAATTGTACTCAATGAATGGCTCATAACTTACGGAGACCTGAACGAAACAACTCAAAATTTAAACTTGAAATGTACGACATATATGGGTAGATTATGTGTGAAAATGAGCGAAATCCGTGGTCTAAAAATTTTTCACGATGGACCCCCTTAAGCTGTACTGGTTGGGGTACCTTCGGAAAAGTTACGTGTGTGTATTACTATTACATAAAGATTTCTTATAGGGGTTTTCTAGGATGAACAGTTATGGTAGTTATGTAGGACAACGCCCCTTCGTTTAAAATCCCGTATGTTTTTGCTGATATTAGTTATATATATACCTGTACCATTACACAACATTTCCTCTTTACGTATTATGTCTGCGCGGCCCTCTGGAGACCGTGTTGGCCTGGTGCCAGCTAATTAGAGGTCCGGGAGGGATAAAAATGTTACCATCGTAAAGTACTCGAGTAGTACTACAAGTACCACCGTACTTTTGGTTAAAATTCGGAACTTCGAAATTTTGCACTAGGTGAGAGTTACCGTGCGGTTGTTTTGTTTTTTTCTCGGTTAATAACGCTTATTGGAAGTGCATTTTCTAGCGAAGTGTTGGAACGATGTGGGCATTTTGGTCCAATGCTACTATGATATGTTGGTAGACAGTATCCCCCCATGCTACCAAACGAAGGTCGTTTTGGCACTCGGCCAACTTTGGCTCTGTACCAAGGCCCCAAAGTCGGACTTTCGCTATTTTGGCACTTCGGTTGAAATCAACTTTTTTTCACAGGCTAGCAGCTAGATCGGTTTGGTTTATTTTATTTGAATATTTCGGACTATGCGCACAAAGTAACGAGGGGGATTTTTTTAATTTCGCTCCGCAGCTTTCAGGAGATGGGCCCAAACTTTGCATTTTTTCAGCTGTTTTGGCGAAAAGTCCCACTTTTACTAGAAATGGCCTAAAAGTCACTAAAAATGGCGTTTTTCGGCCTTGGGGTGGTACCCATATATAGTAAATCGGGGTCGCTGAAAACGATGAGCATACTGCCGATACCGCTCAAAGTGACCACTGGTCAGCATGGCTCCCGTGGTTCCTCGCCCAGGGTCAAAGTTGGGAAAACTCACTATAAACAGCGTTTTTCGGCGTTTTGGTTGGACGCATATATAGTAAAACGACTACGCTCGTTTCAATGGGCATATTGCCGAAACCGGTGGGAGTGACCAGTGGTCACAACAGCCTATGGTGTCCACTGACCACTGGTCAAAGCCCCTAAATCAGCGTTTTTGGCAGTTTTTTGGGGACATGTATAGTAAATCAACAGCGCTGGTTCCAATGGGCATATTGCCGAAACCAGTGGGAGTGACCCGTGGTCACAACGGCCTATGGTGTCCGCTGACCACTGGTCAAACTCCCTAAATCAGCGTTTCTTGGCATTTTTTGGGGCCTGTATAGTAAATCAACTACGCTGGTTCCAATGGGCATATTGCCGAAACCGGTGGGAGTGACCAGTGGTCACTACGGCCTATGGTGTCCACTGACCACTGGTCAAACCCCCTAAATAAGCGTTTTTGGCAGTTTTTGGGGACAGGTATAGTAAATCAACAGCGCTGGTTCCAATGGGCATATTGCCGAAGCCGGTGGGAGTGACCAGTGGTCACTACGGCCTATGGTGTCCACTGACCACTGGTCAAACCCCTTAAAACCCTAAAAGTCACTAAAAATGGCGTTTTTCGGCCTTGGGGTGGTACCCATATATAGTAAATCGGGGTCGCTGAAAACGATGAGCATACTGCCGATACCGCTCAAAGTGACCACTGGTCAGCATGGCTCCCGTGGTTCCTCGCCCAGGGTCAAAGTTGGGAAAACTCACTATAAACAGCGTTTTTCGGCGTTTTGGTTGGAGGCATATATAGTAAAACGACTGCGCTCGTTTCAATGAGCATATATTCAGAACCGGCGGAAGTGACCGCTGGTCACTATAGGTTAGGTGGCCTATTGACCAGTGGTCAAATCCCCTAAGACAGCGTTTTTCGGCGTTTTGGTTGGGGGCATATATAGTAAATCGACTACGCTCGTTTCAATGAGCATGTTTTCAGAACCGGCGGAAGTGACCAGTGGTCACTACGGGCTATGTGACCCACTGACCACAGGTCAAATCCCTAAAACAGCGTTTTTCATCATCTTGATTGGGTGAATACGTATATAGTAAATCGACTACGATCGTTTCAATGGGCATATTACCGAAACCGATCGAAGTGACCGGTGGTGTGTCTTGTGGGGGGGGTCACGAATGAAAGTATTCAAAAGTGGTCAAGTTTGGTATCACTTTTCTGCCCTACCTGTGGCACTGTTCAAGCTCCTTATATCAATTAACTCAGTGTTAGAAAGGGACCCTTTAAAATGACAGAAGGACAGGTAATAAAAATGCTCCTCTGGAGCATGAAAAAGTAATATGGGTGATGGTGAGGTTGCAAAATCAAGAGAGGACTAGTCTTAAAAATGCTTAATATGGGGGCTAGGTTCAAAAACAGAAGAGGACTAGGTTGTGAGCGAATTAATATGGGCACAGCTTCGCCGAACAACCCATATTCGCGGACTTTCACGCTTCGCTTTATTGATTGTCGCATACAGAGCGAACAATGTCAACTGTCAAGTCTAGTAAAAAAATTAATTTAAACGTTCAAAAAATCGTTGAAGATGTTGTTTACGTATTCGGTTAGACTAGCTAGGTTATACGTATACGTAAATTAACATTATTTCGTTGTGTTGGACTACGGCAAGCAACGAAAAAAGACCTAAGGATATGATACCAAGGTTATTGGTTCAATCCGGGAGGAAACAGAACATCGTCAAAATGATTCGTTCAGTTATATACTTATATGCTTGATATTTATATAAATTTCCATAGAAATGGAAAATGCACAGTAACTATCAAGAGATTCTTAATAGAAAAATTTGTCTTCGTCAAAGCTCGAATATCAGAGCTGTAAATTATTTGTGCACTATAAAGCATATATAAATCGAAACATTGGTACGTATGCATGTATAATTTCGCTATCCGCGAATATGGGTTGTTCGGCGAAGCTGTGCCCATATTAATTCGCTCACAACCTTGTCCTCTTCTGTTTTTGAACCTAGCCCCCATATTAAGCATTTTTAAGACTAGTCCTCTCTTGATTTTGCAACCTCACCATCACCCATATTACTTTTTCATGCTCCAGAGGAGCATTTTTATTACTTATATATATATATATATATATATATATATATATATATATATGTGCACTTTTTAGCACCGTGATGCTTCATAAGCAAATACAGGATAATCTCAATATGATCCAGCTTAGTTTGGAAAAGAATAAACTGACGCATTCTGCTTGTGAAGCTGACCAAAAGCATTACGAAGGTCTCAGCCAAAAGATCGGTATGACATGTGTGCACAGGCTAATATATATTTAGAATTTGGCATCAAAGCTCTGCCTTGGCTTGCTCTAATAAAGTCCAAAGGGTAAACAGGTTGAGGGGGTGGATCCGGAAATTTTTCTGAAAATATTATAAAAATAAGGCTATTTTTCTAGTTTACACTATAATAGTTGCTGGTCATCACAAAAAGGCAAAAATTAGGAATAATCTCCGGCGAAGCCGATCCGGCGAAGCCGAAAAATTTGGCCTTCTGAGTGGATTTATCAGGGCTAAATTTGTTATATATATGTTACACAAATTTGTTATATATATGCCCTCTGGTTGTCGTTAGAGGGAAGATACATAGTTTTGGTCGGTCCACCCCCTTTCCCCCACCTGAATAAGCCCAGGTTGGAGGTATGAGGCGTGGCTGCAGGATTTTCAAAATTTTCTCACTTTTGCTTATCATGTTCACGTTGCGCTCCATGTTCCCAAGTTTTCCTTGTTTTCTGAATTGGACCATTTTAGCGTTTTGAAATTGGGAACCACTGTTTCTATGCTTAAAATCAGCTTGTAAGTCCATGAATTAGTTGAAAGCTGAGAAATTTTTGAAAATTTGACCTCGAAAATCTAAGTCTTCGACACTGTTGGACGATAGCGAAACTGGGTGATGGTATGCCAAGGGGGGTTTGGAACCACCTCCGTGGGAAATCCAATGTACACGGATCCCATCAAATGTAGATTCCCACATGTGTCCCCAGGCATCCGTCTGGTCAACTCCGCAAATGGGTTCCAAACTCCCGGGAACACGACTGTGTTGGGTTTACACTGAAGTATCTGGAGTCCTCAAATTATGCTACCGAGCGGATGGGTCCAATCCCTCACATCATTTCCTTTCCGGATTCTCCGATGTGTGGACCTGGGCTGACTATTCAAAGACGTGTGCTGGGCCAGCAGATTCCGAAGTGCCCTCTTGTAGCTTCTCTAAGCCGATGGAGCCCGGAAATAAACAACAACAACAACATGGTATACCAAAAAGTAGAGTGGAGCGAAAGTTGTGGGAACTTCGAAAGTGGGGGATCCCCCACCGGCCACCACTAAAAATGCCAGTTTAAGGTGCTGGTATCGCTTTGTGTAAATTCGACCCTACAAGCTTCAATTCTTCATGAAAGTGGATAAAACTTTCCAAATACATTATTTTCGTGCTCTTTAACATTCTGGGACCAGTCCCGGATTTTTAGGTGCAAAGATAAGAAAGCTTTGGTTTTCGCCCTTATTCTCTCAGTACATAGTCGCTACGCCGTATTGGTTGTTATTGCTGGAAAGAGGGCACCAAAATGAACATTTTTGCTTTTACAACTTTTGAGCTACCTCTAGTGGTTAAGGCAGTATAAGCCAAAAACGACTTTTGGGGTCAAAAAATGGCCATTTTTGACGAAATCAGTTTTTTTCAAAATTACTGCCAAATCTTACAGACAATTTTGGCTTATTTATACTCAATCGATACCGTCCAATTGCGCATTTTATCAATACCTATTCGCTAGAGTTCGTTGCGCCAAATGCGTTGCGCTTGTTGAGCCAAATCCAGAAAATGTCCCTCGGCCCACATGTCCTCATGGCACATGAAGAAATTTTGGCCGATTCTACTGTTTTGAGAAATCGATGTTCAAAAATTTTTGGTCTATATTCAGTCTGTCAGATGTCAGCATGTCGGCAATTTTTTGCTATTTTTTGCTAATTTTGCTAGTTTCTTAACCTCATGCTAATGTACAAATTATAAGCTTTGAAACGCTGTATAAAGCTCTTTCCAACTCCCAAAATTGCGAAAGTTATAACGTTTCGAAAAGTCACGACAAAAGCACTCCACAAAAGGATACCAGCACCTTAAGCAATATTGGCAACTTTTCGTGTACACAGTCGTATGCGTATGCGTAGCTGTTACAATGTCGTGTGTTTCTACAGCATTTTGTGGAATTTAGATCAAGAAATTGAAAACGCCCGACAGCATATTGTAGAAAGCAAATCAGCCTTACATGAAGCAAAACAGATTCGCAAGAATAGGCAAGGTAGGTTGTATTAGTTGTTTCATTGTACTATTGTGGACTATCTTTGTAGATGTTTTGAAGAACTTTATTGGGCCAGCGTGAAAAGCTGTAGTTTTTGCGGGCTGCTTATGTTGTCAGCAACTAGTTTTAAATTAACACTTCCAATATTGTTTAATTTGTCTTGCTTATTTTTAGAGTACGATCTTCTCGCTGCATTAATTAATGAACATCCTGAACGGCTGGAATCGCTGAGGTAACCTATTATAGTGTAATTAGTGTAGACTGAGTTAGTTCGTTAGTTAGTTAGTTAATTTGTTCATTGGATTAAGTAAAACAAATAAGTTGCTTTGTCGAGATTGTTTTGGCTACAATCCAACTAATTTTGAATTAAAGAAAAATTAAAATGCAAACTTTATTTCCATTAGAATGTTGCTCTGTGTTGTTAGTGTTAAACATAGTTTTGTACATCCACAGTTTTGATTGCTCTAGGAAACTTGAAGAAGTTCAGCGCGATATCGACAATACCTCTGCACGGAAACAAGAGCTTGAAGAGAAGGTATCTACCGATGCACCTTTCTAACTGAATGCGTACCTGATTGCATATGCAACAGAACACAGTCGGTTTGCGCGCAATCATGAAAAACATACCTACAATCGGATTTAGTTGTCGAATTTTGAAAGTTCAAGTCTGATAATTCCTTTCTATTCCAGTGTTTAGTTGGCTGTGCCCGCTTCAACAGTTTGTTTAGTGTTTTATAAAATAATTGCGTGTGATTTTTGTGCGCATTTGTTTAAGAATGTTTATTTTGAACAACAACCCCTGTAACAGTTCAACGCTATTATTCATAACATAACTTGAAAAGTTTAGTGTTTTGTGCTTTTTTGTGAGTGGGTGGCATTTTGGCCTACCCATGCCAAGTCTTGCTGTGGGATAGATTTAAAGAGAAGTGTGTCATTGGATGCAATAACTTGTGTGTTCATGTTTGGTTAAAACTGTTTTACAGTTGAACTAATAGTGTCTGATTTTCGAGATTAATTTTTGCTCACTATGAACTCTATCTAAAGAGTTTAATTTATACTCTGTGTCTCAATAGCCAACTCATTGTTACCATTTGTTTTAGCTGGAAACTAGGAAGAAACAGTTTTTCGTCATGCTGTCATCGTTAGCAGAGTTGGAGACACTTTTAAAAGGTTTATTATGTGTTGTAAGCAATAAAATTATGAAAATGGCTAATCTTTGTCGAGTCTTGTAAAGACAGATTAAAATTTGGTTTGACCGCTTTTATGAGGACATGGTAAAGTATTGGGAGCCCGCTAAAGTATTGGGAGCCCGCTAAGTCTGATCTTGATAATCTTGATACTGCTTTATATTGATACAGAACTAATCGAGATAAGAAAGGAAAAAAATTAGGATTTGTTGACGAGTGTACGTCATCATCAAGTTTGCTATTATATTATTGGAATGTCTTTGTTTATTGTAGATAGTCGTACTGGAGACGATGAGCGAATGGAGATATCCAGTTCTGAAGTCGGGTCGTAATTTGCGAAGGAGTTAGGAACCTATTATTTTGTCCACGTGCGCCTAGACATTGACATGGACATTGAAGAAGAGCTTTATTGTTGTCGTTGAACTTGAAAATTTTACGTTGTTTGTTTGTAAATGCAGCTTAATTTGTTTCTGTAAATGTGATATTTGCATTTGTAAGAAATTCATGATTGTCTTTGTTATGTTGGTTATTTTTCATGTTTTGATTAAACCCGTTTATTGGCTGACTTGTTAAATAAACAAAGAAGTAAATATTGCTTCAAAGATTAGTGCTACAGCTGTTGTATTGTCATAGAAACTTGTTCTAGTAGAATAACACATGTTGTGTCCGTCTAGATCTTTTTCGAGGTCGTTTATACAATTTTTGTTGACGAAGATTTGGTTCCCGATATGAGTATTGCTACCCGATTCAATCGTGTTGCGGAATTTTTCCCAGTTGCCCGTCTGGAAGGTCAGGTCGTCGCACCTAATCACTAAAGTTCCATAGTAGACAATTTAGCCTATAGGGGTTAGCCTGGATCTGTGTGGATGAGTGGCCAGCTGAGTGTGTGCGCGCGCGCGCGTGTGTGTGTGTGTGTGTGTGTGTGTGTGTGTGTGTGGTTTCTCAGTGTTCCCACATTAGGCATACCATAGTGTTTCGGGGAAATGCTAGGTGTGCCATGGTGTTTGGGGAAACGGCTTGAATGTACGGTCCAACTTGAGTATTCGTAGTTCACTTCGGTACACTTCTTCCCCGATGTAAGTAACGAGAGTTTATTCATTTGTTTTTATTTGATAAAGCTGAATCTGGGTCTAATAAGGATTCAGTGTGCACTGCACTGTGACGCCAACATAAGCAGCGTTGTAGGACAGGCTTTTAAGTTAAGCGGTGGCAGCTTGTTTTACTTAAGGTGCTTTTTCGGGTTCGTGTATTTTTGGACTTTAAAAGCGCAATTGTCGTTGAAATTTATTCAAATTTGCTACAATTACATTATTTACCCTATAAAACATGTTAGAAAAGTCGCGGCTTGAAAATTTGAGTTTTGGAGAAATTAGCTTTATTACGCCATTTGCACTGTGACCACTCTACATGGATGAACTTATAGTCATTCGAATCCTCTCACCAAGACCTACAACTTTGCTCGATTCCTTAAGGTTTAAGAGATAACAGTGAAAATTGATTTTCGAGGTCCAAAACCGGCCATTTTTCGAAAAATCAAATATTGCAAGATTTCAAAAGCTTCAACAGCGCTGGTTCTTCGGTCAAGTATTGTCTATATTTGTGGTCTTAAAGGACATCTTACGCCCAAAGGAGAGCTCTCTGCGGTATCTCTGCCGGCGCACAGCAGCGAAAATTTGAAAATCGCAACTAGATTGTTTTGAACACGGTTTTCTCTCAACCCATGCAATCAATTAAAAAACGGCTTTATACACGTATTTTTGAGACAATTGCCGAGGGCTATTTTTCATGGTTTTGCATTTTGACTTTCTGTTCGAGAGAAATAAGCGTCCAAACTTGAAAATTTTGACGAAAATCGGACAAAATTTACGTTTTTCTCAAAATCTTGAGCTTCTTTACTCGTTAAACAATTTCAGAAAAAATAGCCCTCGGGAAGACGTTTCTTTTGAAGCCTGAACTGGTCGCTTTTCGTTAGCTTTCCCACACTTCGAGAAATCCATGTTCAAAAATTGTTTTCGTGTTATTGCAAGTCGTTGTTCAAATATCATGTTGTGCAAGCGGAAGAGTTGAAATGAGACAGCTATACCGTACCTAGTTGTAACAAGCACATTCTAAGCTTTAAAATGATATAAAAATTATTGTTGAACTCCAAAAATTGAGCAAATTACAGAGCAAATTACAGTCTTTCAAAGTTTGCTGCAAATACCCGAACCAACACCTTAAGGTGCTGGTATCGCTTTGTGTAAATTTGACCCTATAGGCTTTAATTCTTTATGAAAGTGGATGAAATTTTCCAAATATACTATTTCGGTGCTCTTTAACATTCTGGGACCAGTCCCGCATTTTTAGGTGCAAAGATAAGAAATTTTTGGTTTTTGCCATTATTCTCTCAGCACATAGTCGAGACACCAGATTGACTGATATGGCTGGAAAGAGGGCACAAAAATGAACATTTTTGCTTTTACAACTTTTGAGCTATCTCCAGTGGTTAAGTCAGTATAAGCAAAAAACGATGTTTGGGGTCCAAAAATGGCCGTTTTCGAGAAAATCAGTTTTTTCAAAATTACTGCCAAATCGTACGGACAATTTTGGTTTATTTATACTCGATCGATATACAGTCTCATTGCACATTTTATCAATGCCTATTAGCCGGAGTTTGTTGCTCTAAACTAGAGATTTGGCCGAAAAACCATTTTGGCAAAACTGCGATTATTTTGTTTTGAACATCGATATCTCAAAAACTACCCAATGGATTCGCGTGATTTTTGGCAGAATGAGAATTTGCACTATTGCGGAGGGACATTTTTCTTGGTTTGAGCTAAACATCTCCAGTTGCGAGAAAACTCAATGCAAAGTTGCGAAATTTTGTGTCACCGCACATTTAATGGATTTTCTTTACCGTTAAGACCTGCTGAGCCAAATCCAAAAAAATGTCCCTCGGCCCACATGTCCTTTATAGGACAGCACAAGAAAAATTTTTGGCCGATTCCACAGTTTTGAGAAATCCATGTTCAAAAATTTTTGGTCTATATTCAGCCTGTCAGATGTCAGTATGTCAGAAAATTTTAGCTATTATTTCCGGATTTTTACTAGTTTCGTACTCTCACGAGAATCTGCAGATTATAAGCTTTAAAATGATGTATAAAGCTCTTTCTAACTCACAAAATTGCGAAAGTTATGGCGTTTCAAAAATACGCATAAAAGCACTGCACAAAACGATACCAGCACCTTAAGGTGGTGATTCCTTTTGGGCATATATTGTTATTTGGCGGCAAAAATAAAGATGAAATTTGATGAAACTTTCCGAAATCCGTTAGTTTAGCGTTCTAACACCCTCCGCGTAATCCCGATTCAAAAATTCCAGATTTCCGGTCAGAGTGGTTTTTCCTAATTTCTGAACGTTTGGCAGCATCTATACAGTTATGACTATACTCATTCGAAAGATCTCAATGAGCTTCACATTTTTGCTTTCTTAAGCCAGTTTCTAGCTTTTCTCTACCGTGAGATATAGCCGATTTTCTTGTTTTGTCGTCGAAAACTTGTCATTTTTGCAGAAATCAAATAATCCAACATTTCTTAAACTACGCAAGCCGTAAAATTAAACTAAGGGCGTCGATCTGAAGGTCTCACAGGGACAAATTATCAGACGCATGATCGTCTTCCAACAGCTATTCCGTGGACTGCTATCATAAAAAATCATAGGGGTCGCTAGCGACCCCTATAATATGAGTGGAAATGGTCGAATGACCGTGTAAAACAAGGCTGCGCAGATTATGTGTGCAAAAAATTGTACGTGTCGAGTTTAGTATATTTGCCAAGTTTCATCCCCGCACCACTTTCCGTTAAAAAGTTGTCCCAAAAATCGCTTACGAGAGATGTTTTTTCCGGTTTCTCGCTTTTGATGTCTCATAAGGGGGTTTTGTAGCTTGAATAACTACAGATAGAAAAATTTTTGCCTATGAAACCCATATATATTCTTGTAGTACAAATCGAAAATAAGAAAATAAGCTAGTTTTTATGCCTCCCGGAGCCGGAAAAAATTTTTGGCTGGGGGCCAAAGTCGGCCAAAACGCTAAAATGGCCAAAAAGTATATATGCTTGAAAGGCGCCTTAATAAGTCAGATTGAGCTATATATGGGGTAATACTGACTACATGGTTAAACAGTACACATATCGGGGTCGTTCAAATGCTATATGATTTTCCGTCTCCGTGCGTAATTTTTCGGTACTGGCCGGCCAAAGTTGGTAAATTTTGGGTCGAACTTTGAACTTTATTTTTTCGCTTATTTTGCTACATGGGTGGCTCAAATTTTGCATACAAAGGTTTTTGGGACGAAGAATCAATTCCCGCTATCAGTTTTGCTGCCCGAGTAACCCAAGCTGCTGGGCTGGTTCCACTTGACCGTCTGAGAGGTCAGGTCGGTAACCGCTTCCCGGAGGTCCATAGTAGGCTCTACTTTGCCTCTCCAAACTTTGTCTGTAGGGGTTTTCTGGTGCGCCCAGCTCATTCCCGGTGTCCGTTTTGCCGCCTGACCCACCCATCTTGCTGTGCTGGTCCCACTTTGCCGTCTGGAGGGTCCGGTCGGTACCGACTTCCGGGAACACCATAAGGACTTAACATAGCCTCTCAAAACATTGTCTGTAGGGGTTTTCTGGTGCGCCCAGCTCATTCCTGGCATCAGTTTTGCCGTCTGACCCACCCATCTTGCTGTGCTGGTTCCACTTTGCCATCTGGAGGGTCAGGTCGGTGGGAGGCAATGGGGTCAAAAATGAAAATTTTCAAAAGTGGTCAAATTTGGTACCAAATGAAAGTCCTAAGCGAGCTGAGCAACTTTTGTCATAGAACTGCACGCTCAAAGTGGCTGTAGAGTGCTGTGGTGGGGCGGGGCGGGGTGGGGACTTAGGCGATTTTCGGTCAAAAATGAAATTGTTCAAAAGTGGTCAAATTTGGTACCAAATGAAAGCCCTAAGCGAGCTGAGCAAGTTTTGTCATAGAACTGCATGCTCAAAGTGGCTGTAGAGTGCTGTGGTGGGGTGGGGCGGGGTGGGGACTTAGGCGATTTTCGGTCAAAAATGAAATTGTTCAAAAGTGGTCAAATTTGGTACCAAATGAAAGCCCTAAGCGAGCTGAGCAATTTTGGTCATAGAACTGCATGCTCAAAGTGGTTGTGGAGTGCTGTGGTTGGCTTGCTTGCTACTGTTGAAAGATATCTATACATACCTTCATTCAGGAGCATACATATATAAAACAAGTAACAAAAATGCTCCGCACAAAGGAGGATAATATGTGTGTGGTGGCCTGTATCTATCCTTAAAATTGAGAAATTAAGGACAAAAATGTGCATATACGTATATACGTATACCACAACAATTTTGGGTGGATGGCTCTATGACGGAAGTTGATTAGTTCGCTTAGGGTTTTCATTTAATGTCAAAGTTCACCACTTTTGAGTAATTTCATTTTTGACCCAAAATCGTCTAAGTCCCCACCCCACCACAGCACTCTACAGCCACTTTGGGTACGCAGTTCTATGACAAAAGTTGCTCAGCTCACTTAGGGCTTTTATTTGATGCCAAAGTTCACCACTTTTAAAAATTTTCGTTTTTGACCCAAAATCGTCAAGTCCCCACCCCACCCCACCACAGCACTCTACAGCCACTTTAGGTACGCACTTCTATGACAAAAGTTGCTCAGTTCGATGCGGGCTTTCACTTGGTATCAAATTTGACCACTTTTGAAAAATTTCATTTTTGACCCAAAATCGCCTAAATCCCCACCCCACCCCACCACAGCACTGTACAGCCACTTTGGGTAAGCAGTTCTATGACAAAAGTTGCTCAGCTCACTTAGGGCTTTCATTTGATACCAAATTTTACCACTTTTGAAAAATTTTATTTTTGACCCAAAATCGCTTAAGTCCCCACCCCACCCCACCACAGCACTCTACAGCCACTTTGGGTATGCAGTTCTATGACAAAAGTTGCTCCGCTCACTTAGGGCTTTCATTTGATACCAAATTTGACCACTTTTGAGAAACTTTATTTTCGACCATTTGACCCTCCCACCCGACTGACCCTTCAAACGGCAAAGTAGAACCAGCCCAGCAAAATAGGTACGTCGGACGGCAAAACGAATACCGGGAATGAGCTGGGCACACCAGAAAACCCCTATAAACAAAGTTTTGAGAGGCCAGGTAGAGCCTACTATGGACCTCCAGGAAGCGGTTTCCGACTTGACCCTCCAGACGGCAAAGTAGAACCAGCCCAGCAACAAAGACACGTCGGACGGCAAAACGGATACCGGGAATGAGCTGGGCACACCAGAAAACCCCTTATAGACAAAGTTTTGAGAGGCCAGGTAGAGCCTACTATGGACCTCCAGGAAGCGGTTTCCGACTTGACCCTCCCGACGGCAAAGTAGAACCAGCCCAGCAATATAGACACGTCGGACGGCAAAACGGATACCGGGAATGAGCTGGGCACACCAGAAAACCCCTATAGAGAAAGTTTTGAGAGGCCAGGTAGAGCCTACTATGGACCTCCAGGAAGCGGTTTCCGACTTGACCCTCCCGACGGCAAAGTGGAACCAGCCCAGCAAGATGGGTGGGTCTGACGGTAAAACTGACTGCGGGAATCGATTCTCCGTGCCAGAAAACCATTGTATGGAAGATTTGAGCTTTCAAAGTTGAATAGATAGCGAGAAATTTCGATTTTTCATTTTTCGAATTTTCGCCATTTTTGACGGGCCACTGTGGTCGATAGGGAAGTGATAGAGAAACGCAACCTGGACCGTTAGTTAGTTCAATATATGTAATTTCTGAGTATAAAAAGAAATCAGCTCCAGCTCGTAACGTTCGACCTGAGCGACGACCACAAAAATGGTCACTTTTCGCTATGAGCCGACTTTGCGGCGCCACTGCGGCGCTGTGGCGCAGCTGCGGCGCAAAAAAGTCAGGGTATTTTTTACAGGGGGGGGGGCGGGGGCGCCCCCCCGAAATTGACCTTCCCCCCCCCGAAAATGCCTTCCCCCCCGAAATCGCCCCCTCCCGGGATTTTTGCTTCCCCCCCCCCGGGATTTTTTGGGTGCCCAAATTTTTGCCAAAAATAGGCAAATTTTCAAAAAATTTTCGGCTTCGCCGAAGATTTTTTCGTAAAAATAGCTATTTTTAGCTTAAATCCTGGCATTTTTGAGAACTTTTAGCGTATCCAGATGCAGATCCCCATGCAAAATACGCCAAAAAATACCATTTTTTGGATAATTTTTGCAAAAAAAATATTCCCCCCCCCCAAATTTTATTCCCCCCCCCCCCCGGGCCCGGGCCCCCCCCCCCGGGAAGCCCCCCCCCCGAAAAAAAATCCCTAAAAAATACCCTGAAAGTTGTGATTCTTAAATTCTTTAGAGGGTACTACTAGACCCCATAGCCCTTTAGGTTGGCCCACCGCTGCAGATCACGTGAAAGCGGCGAACATTATGTACAATACAACCATCAAATAGGAGAAACCGGAAAAAAAACATCGCCGCCATAACCGGTCCGGGGCGCAACTTTTTAACGGTAAGTGATACGGGGCTGAAACTTCACAGACATACTAAACTCGATGTGCTCTACAATTTGCGCATGAAATCTGCGCAGGATCTGCGCAGGATTTTGCGCAGCTCCTGCGCAGCTTATTTTACACTGTCTCCAGCCACTTTTCACACATATTATAGGGGTCGCTGCCGCGACCCCTATGACAAGTAACAAAAATGCTCCGCACAAAAGGGGATATATAATATGTGTGTTGGGCCTATGTCTATCCTTTAAATTCCGGTTGAGAAAGGCATAAATCCGACACCGCAAAAGTTGATCAGCTCACTTAGGGCTTTCATTCGATACCAAGTTTGACCACTTTTGAAAAATTTTATTTTTCACCCAAAATAGCTAAGTCCCCACCCCACCCCACCACAGCACTCTACAGCCACTTTGGGTGTACAGTTCTATGGCAAAAGTTGCTCAGCTCACTTAGGGCTTTCATTTGATACCAAATTTTACCACTTTTGAAAAATTTTATTTTTGGCCCAAAATCGGCTAAGACCCCACTGAGTTTTCTTTTAGTGGGGGGGGGGGGGGGGGTGGCCGCGCCCCCCCACTTTTCGGGTTCCCCCCCACTCGACCCCTTCCCCCCCACTCGTTTACCCTCACTTAGGGCTTTCATTTGATACCAAATCTGACCACTTTTGAGAAACTTTATTTTCGACCATTTGACCCTCCCACCCGACTGACCCTTCAAACGGCAAAGTAGAACCAGCCCAGCAAAATAGGTACGTCGGACGGCAAAACGAATACCGGGAATGAGCTGGGCACACCAGAAAACCCCTATAGACAACGTTTTGAGAGGCCAGGTAGAGCCTACTATGGACCTCTAGGAAGCGGTTTCCGACTTGACCCTCCCGACGGCAAAGTGGAACCAGCCCAGCAAGATGGATGAGTCGGACGGCAAAACGGACACCGGATATGAGCTGGGCGCACCAGAAAACCCCTATAGAGAAAGTTTTGAGAGGCCAGGTAGAGCCTACTATGGATCTCCAGCAAGCGGTTTCCGACTTGACCCTTCCGACGGCAAAGTGGAACCAGCCCAGAAAGATGGGTAGGTCTTAGTTCTTAGTGCACCAACTAACGTGGCTACAGTTCCCCCTTACTACAGACAATTTTCACCAAGTTTCATATGTTTAGCCGTTTACAGTAAGTCTACAGACAGCGTGCTACGGTTGCTGCATAATAGTACAGCACGATAGCAGCACCGCACAGAGCTGCGACAATGCTCATCGAGTTCAGCGACTCCGATAACCTTTTTATGCGTCCCACTAGATGGCCCAAAACAGCATATTTAGGCCAATTTTCTGTTGAGTTGGGAATTTTTTCAAAATGGTTATTTGGCTGTGGGCTGTAACTTTGGGTCGGCTGTCTGAACGATCTCGGACAGATATCGAAAATCGCACTCGTTATGACACGTTACCTATCCCAAACTTTCTTGTGCAACAAACCGTCTCTCTAGCTTCTTCCCTAAGCCCTCTAGCCGCGACACATAATTGGCCTTTGTTGGCCATCTTAGCGGTTAGGCCACTATTGGCAGGTCGAACAGGTGGCCGGGCCGGACGGGCCAGGCAGCAAACAATTGTCCAGATGGAACATTAACACAAATACTAATCTCAGAAAAACCAAACTTCACCGGCTGACAGTGCCCATATCGTTCAGTTTTTAAGTTCGAAAAAAGTGCTTCTCCAAGCGGGACTTACACGAAAAAAACAAACGGACCTAACTTGTCCGGAAATGAAAATTTTCAAAGTTGATGACCAAAACGTTTTGCTACTTGTAGTATACGTATATATACTCGTCGTGCTGATTCCAACGATACTAAATTTGTCTAGTTTCGTTATTTCGTTCGAGTATTTAGCTGGCGCGGCGGTGCTCAAATGGGTTTTGTTTTACACCCATTGTATTATAGGGGGTCGCTATCGCGCGCACCTATAATAAACATAGGCAAAATTTGGAATCTTCAAAAATTGCATATTTTTTGCAGTTTAAGTAGCCTACCGCGTAGAAACCGCATTTTTCTTCGCTAGTTTATGCTGCAAACAAAAAAGTTGTTTTAATGCTTTACAAAGGCAATTTGCTTCCATGCACAACAAACTGGGGTAAATAAACGACGCTGAACACAACGGAGCACTCAGAAATGGTCTACGCCTTCATGATATGCTTCGACAAAAGTGGCTTTGTCCCAATTTTGGCTTTTTTCCGATTTTGGTTTTTTCCCAGGAAATTAATCCCAAAGTACTCTCTATTGCTACATTCCAGAGAAGTTATTACTACATGAAAATAGTCCGTAGGGGTTGCAATTCTTAAAACTACAAGAATTTTCCCACAATTCCAAAAAATGAGTTCTATATACATGTCCAAACGTCTGAAAAATGGCTTTCTTTCACGATTGACTATTATGGATTAATTTGATCTTTCCTGCTAAATAATGCTTAGAAAAATATGCAGTTTAGAAAAGTGGGTCTTTTCCCGCATACCTACAATATATATACATATATATATATATATACATTTTGCAGCTAATTCCAACTCCAGGTCAGTCACCGCCAGGTCAGCCACCGCCAGGTCACGACACCGAAGGGGTTTAGAGCAGTATGATTACAACGATATGGTACAGAACGGTATATATATAACGCGGTTTTTTCCGCTTGACTACAAGAACCAAAAATGCTCCTTCGTCGCATGTAAAATACATATGAGTACTCTCAGGCAGGTTGTACAAACACGGAAACTAGCCTGTAAAATGCATATGAGTGGCGTTGAGGTTGTAAATTAAGGAAAACAAGTTGCAACGGCTTAACATATGAGCCTGTCCTACAACGAGGCTCATATTGGCGTATGTCAGAATATAATTTGTCGATATTTGACCTTCATATAAATAGCACGTATATAAAGCTTTTCATTACAAAATTGTCCTTCACACACCTTGTCGCTAAGACATTATACTGTGCATACGCATTATACGGCATGCCACTTTGCGCTCTGACTCAGAGCCATGTGGGGAAAGCATTACGTATGTGAGAGTAGTGTGTGTCATAGTGTTCCGAGAATATATACACTAGGTGTGTACTGTACTATAGTGCTTCCGGAAATAGTAGGTGCCATGGTGTTTCGGGAAACATCAGCTTGCAGGTACAGTTCAACTTGAGGTGTCGCAGTTCACTTCGTTCTGTCCATTTCTTTCAAGCCACAATGTTAACATGTTATGTCTATTCATTCGTTTTTTCTTTAATATGATGACCTGATGATCTTTAAGAAGGCTGCACTGTGACGCCAATATGAGCCTCGTTGTAGGACAGGCTCATATGTTAAGCCGTTGCAACTTGTTTTCCTTAATTTACAACCTCAACGCCACTCATATGCATTTTACAGGCTAGTTTCCGTGTTTGTACAACCTGCCTGAGAGTACTCATATGTATTTTACATGCGACGAAGGAGCATTTTTGGTTCTTGTTTTCCATTCTTTTACATATGTATGCGCAAAAAAGAACCAACCAACCAACCAAATTTGACCACTTTTGAAAAATTTCATTTTTGACCGAAAATCGCCTAAGTCCCCACCCCACCCCACCACAGCACTTTGAGCATGCAGTTCTATGACAAAAGTCGCTCAGCTCGCTTAGGGCTTTCATTTGGAACCAAATTTGACCACTTTTGAAAAATTTCATTTTTGACCTAAAATCGCCTAAGTCCCCACCCCACCCCACCACAGCACTCTACAGCCACTTTGAGCATGCAATTCTATGACAAAAGTCGCTCAGCTCGCTTAGGGCTTTCATTTGGTACCAAATTTGACCACTTTTGGAAAATTTCATTTTTTACCGAAAATCGCCTAAGTCCCCACCCCACCCCACCACAGCACTCTACAGCCACTTTGAGCATGCAATTCTATGACAAAAGTCGCTCAGCTCGCTTAGGGCTTTCATTTGGTACCAAATTTGACCACTTTTGGAAAATTTCATTTTTTACCGAAAATCGCCTAAGTCCCCACCCCACCCCACCACAGCACCCTACAGCCACTTTGAGCATACAATTCTATGACAAAAGTTGCTCAGCTCACTTAGGGCTTTCATTTGGTACCAAATTTGACCACTTTTGAAAAATTTTATTTTGGACCACCTGACCCCTTACCGACCTGACCCCTCAGACGGTCAAGTGGAGCCAGCCCAGAAAAATGGGTGCGTTGTACAGCAAAACCGACACCGGAAATGAGCTGGGCGCACCAGAAAACCCCTATAGAGAAAGTTTTGAGAGGCCAAGTAGAGCCTAGTATGGACCTCCAGGAAACGGTTGCCGACATGACCCTCCAGACGGCAAAGTGGAACCAGCCCAGCAAGATGGATAAGTCGGACGGCAAAACGGACACCGGAAATGAGCTGGGCGCACCAGAAAACCCCTATAGAGAAAGTTTTGAGAGGCCAAGTAGAGCCTAGTATGGACCTCCAGGAAACGGTTGCCGACATGACCCTCCAGACGGCAAAGTGGAACCAGCCCAGCAACTTGGGCCAGTCGGGCAGCAAAAGTGATAGCGGGAATCGATTCTCCGTCCGCAAAAACCTTTGCACGCAAGATTTGAGCCTTCCAGGTCGCAAAATAAGCGAAAAAACTAAGTTCAAAGTTGGACCCAAAATTCACCAACTTTGGCAGGCCAGTACCCAAAAATTACGCCCCCGGCAGGAAAATCATATAGCAATTGAACGACCCTGATATGTGTCCTATTTAGCCATATAGGCAGTATTGCCCCATATATAGCCCAGTCTGACTTATTAAGGTGACATTGAAGCATACTTTTTGGCCATTTTAGCGTTTTGACCGACTTTGGCCCCCCGTCAAAAATTTTTTCCGGCTCTGGGAGGCATAAAAACTAGCCTATCGGCTTATTTTTGTTGCGTACTCCAAGAATATATATGGTTTTCATAGGCAAAAATTTTTCTATCTGTTGTTATTAAAGCTACAAAACCCCCTTACCAGACGTCAAAGCGGAGAACCGGAAAAAAACATCACTCTCGTAAGCGATTTTTGGCGCAACTTTTTAACGGAAAGTGGTACGGGGATGAAACTTCGCACACATACTAAACTCGACACGTACAATTTTTTGCGCACATAATCTGCGCAGGATCTGCGCAGGAATCTGCGCAGCTTCTGCGCAGCCTTGTTTTACACGGTCATTCGACCATTTTCACTCATATTATAGGGGTCGCTACCGCGACCCCTATGATACTCGTACAACATAAAAGTTCACCTCCATTGCCATTATCTTCATCGTAATCACTTTCATCACCGGGTGGTCCAGTGACGTCATCCCCCAACGGAATCACTTCAAGAATATCCGCTTCAGTTAGACCAGATGCATCTTCCACAACACCATTATCTGCGGCATTATCATTGCTCAATTTGTTTTCATTGGTCATGTCAAAGTCCGCAATTTAAAAATAAATGGCATATTTAAGCCGAAATATATAACCCACTATATGGACATAATGCGGAAAAAATTGTCTGTGCCAACAATGTAAGCAACTGAACCGGTATAAGGGGGTACTGCGGGACCGGGGGACCTGTCCATTTGGGACCCCCCAACCATAGGTGACGGCACAGGTGGACAAGGGGGGGGGGAATTCCCCCCTCGGCGAAGTCGTCCACAAGGGATGTCGAAATTGCTCCCACAAGACCCCCCCCCCCATAAAATTTTCGACCAAATTTACCCCCCCCCAAGATTTTTTGACTTACCCTCCCCCAACTTTTGGCTACCCCCCCGAACCCCCCCCCCAACAATTTTTGGACCCAAAAAGTTAGCTAAATTTGGTCGAAAAATGGTCATTTTTTGAAAATTTTTATAAAAATTTGGCACAAAATCGCCTTAAAACGGTGCAAAAACGCCTAAAACGTTAAGTACAAGCCTTATTTTGGTGAAAAAAGGGCTAAATTACAGAAAATTTTGCATTTTTTGGCCATTTTTCAAAATTTCTGAGGTCCGAATTCTGGGGGGGGGGGGTTGGGGAGGTACCCCCATCACATTTCGGAGATCCGGCCAAGATTTATATACCCCCCAGACCCAAAGTTCCAGGGAAACTATGCACAAGGGGTAAGAAAATTGCGCAAAAACTAGGTTTCACTACTAAAATTTCCAAAACTTTACCGGCGTTGCCGGAATTTTTCACTTAAAACCACGTTTTTGCTAAAAAACGTCCGAAAAACGTGTTTTGGCTAAAAAAATCGCTGATTTTTTGATAAAAAATGGCAAAAATGGCTTAAATCTTAAAAATCTGTTCTGTTAAAAATCGTAAGAAAAATCTCTCACAAGAGGCACCCAAATTTGCTTCCACAAGGGCCGGGCCAGTGAAATTTGATCTCCCGTTCAGGTATGGGTGACGGTGTAACGGGATTTGGGTTGGGGGCCCTCCCCAGGAATTTGGGGGGCCCCTTTTTTGGAAACTTCCCCCCCAACACCGCCGCCCATAGTTTCCCTGGAAATTTTGGTTGGGGAGGGGCAACCTTCGAAAATCTGGTGGTCGACCCCCGAAATGTGATGGGGAGTACACCCCCACGTACCCCCCCCCCCCGCAAAATTCGGACCTCATAAAATTAAAAAAATGACCTAAAAACGCAAAATTTCCTGTATTTTAACGCTTTTTTTGTCAAAACAAGGCTTGTTTTTATCGTTTTAGGCGTTTTTACACCGTTTTAAATCGATTTTAAGCCAAAATTTGAGAAAAAATTTCAAAAAATGACCATTTTTAGCAACATTTAGCAAACTTTTTGGCCCCAAAAAGTGCTGGGGGGGGTTCGGGGGGGGGGGGGTAAAGTTGGCCGAAAAGTTTGGGGGGATACACCCCCCTGCTGAAACTATACCGCCACCCGGAGGTAAGGTGGGGGGGTGGGGGGGGGGGGGGGGGGGGTAGCTTTCAATCTTTTTTCAACCCTCCCCCAAAACTTTTGGGGGGGGGGACGCGTCCCCCCCCAACTGGGGGGGGAGGTTAGTCGCGCCGAAGGCGCAAAAATTGCCAAAAAATCGGGTATTTTTAGGTTAAATTTTAGAAAAAATTTTCAAAATGTCGAAAATTTGGCTTAAACTATTTATTATTATGAGAAATACACGTTTCAAACTGTATTATGGATCTTATGACTCAATATTGACCTTTTTTTGGACTTGGAAACATGTTGGCAATCAAGTTTTTTGAGTTTAAAACCACTGTCTAATGTTAAAATTACCTTTATGGTTTGATCTTTTTCATCAAATCTTGAAACGGCTGAAAATGCGATTTTTGGTATAAAAATTGAAAAAATTTTTGGGGGAGGGTTGGGGGGGGTCTGGGGGGTTGGGGGGGTCGCTAGAGGGGGGCCCCCAAAATGTTGGGGGGAGCTCCCGCCCACCCCAAATCTCCGTTACACCTATGATGCCACCCACCCTCCCCCAAAAAGTTTTGGCACTGATTTGATGGGGAGAGGGCTTAGGGCGATGGTCATAGGTGTAATTGGGGGGAGGTTTGGGGGGGCTAGCCCCCCCCCCAGCCATTTTTTCAAACCACCCCCAAAAATTTTTGGGAGCCCCCGGGCCCCCCAACTGGGGGGGGGGGGGGGTTAGTCGCGCCGTAGGCGCGAAAAATGTACCAACATCTGGGTGTTTTTAGGGTAAATTCTGCAAAAATTTTCACAAATGTCCTAATGTTTGGTTGAACGTGTTCATTATTTCGAGAAATACACGTTTTTAACAGTTTTATGTACTTTCTGACTCAATAGTGACCTTATTTTGGAGTTAGAAACATGTTGTCAATCAGGTTTACGAGTTTAAGTCCCCTGTCTAATGTTAAAATTACTTCATAGTTGAATGTTTTTTGGCATTAGCAATGGCTGAAAATGTGGTTTTTGACATAAAAATAGAAAAAATTTTTGGGGGAGGTTTGGGGGGGTCTTGGGGGGGTTTGCGTTTGGGGGAGGTTTGGGGGGGGGGGTCTTGGGGGGTTTGGGGGAGGACTAAAAAGGCGATGGTCACCCCTTATGGTTCGAAAAAAATTTTTGTCTCCGATTTGGCTGAGAAGGTGCCCTCAGGGTAAATCGAGGTCGCTGATTTCAAAAATCGAATCGAAAGATAGATCCGATCGATCGATCGATCACCAGAATCGATCGATCAAAATCGATCAAAAATTTTTTGTCACCAATTTTCGCGAAAAGTCGCCTTTAGGGTAATTCGGGGCGCAGATTCCGAATCTGCAGTCGAAATTTCATTAAAATCGATCGTGGTCCGCAAAAATCGATTTTTCAAAAATTCGTCAACATAGTCAGGGGGGGAACAAAGATTTTCGAAATAAGGTTATTACTCGCTACAGACTGTAGCTAGCCAGACGCTTTATATACCAGCATGTAGGGCTTGGCCTGTACTTTCTATACTACCAGTAAAATCAGCATTCGGTTATACTTCTAGTAGTCCAGCCTCAATATAGACCATCTTTTTTGTCCCCCACAAGTGGGGTAAACAAAGATGGGAGTGAGGAAAAAGATGGCACCAAATTTCGTTCCTTTATCACCATAACAGCAGATAAATGGCATTTAAAGGCATAAAACGCAATATCTACTTCAAAAAACACGTTGCCGGCAGACAGGCTAGTATTATCCGTCATATAAGCCAAACTTAGTAATGGGCCAACATTGCTAGGAAATTAAGATCTTTGATCTACAAAATCTTATTTTTCCGGTAATTTATAATTTAATCGCCTTTTGTGTTAACTTGCAATGATAAAATACCCCATTTTGTAATATTAACCCGCAAGAAATTCAGTGTTTTATTTATGATGAATGACAAAATCGCACAAAAGTGTTCAGGGATCATCCATTTCGGGTGTAGTCTTTTGCATATCCACACTTGTGAAACTCTCTGGAATGTCCACAGTTCATAATGTCGCAAAAATATTGTTTATGGACCCCAATTTTCTTGTTATCCGCATAATTCGCCCCCCTGGGAATATTTGCCAGCATTCCTCCACAGGGGCAGGTCATATGGCGCTTTTCGGCAGCGGAAGGTCAATTGGGGTATAACAGTTCAAATGAGTAAACAATTAGTCGTTATTTTTGCTTAAATAAAAAAAAGAAACTGCGGGCAAAAAAGCACACGGTTGCCCCCTCTGGTGCAAAAAGTGTGGGAGGAAAAAGATGGTCACTATTTCTCAACCGTGTAACCTAGCGAAGATCCGACTAGCCCACGTTATAGAGCACATCCACAAACCCCTTCTGCACAAAATGACTCCTGTAACTATTACCAGTAAGTTGGCATAATCTTAGAAAATTTAAAAAATCCTTGGGTTTTTGAACAATTTTTGGGTGTCAACTTCGGACCCATGACAAGCGAAGGCTCAATCGACAGGAACTGTTATTTGTATTATGATCTTAAAGTACAAGACTTGAACTTTCATTTGCTCTAGATTTTGTATCTCTACCTTATGCCAGTCGAGCAGGGTGAGTGAGCATTGTTTTTTCCCACTTTGCCGGTGATGCTTCCCCCTGACTATATAACTCTATTTTGGCAGCTCGAATCGACATTTCGATTGCAGATTCGGAATCAGCGCCCCCGAATTACCATAGGTGCGACTTTTCGCGAACATTGTGACAAAATATTTTGTGATCGATCGATCGGATCGATCTCTCGATTCAATTTTTGAAATCAGCGTCCTCGATTTACCCTTGTGTCGAATATGAAAATATTCAATAAAGTAATTTGATTTCAGTAAAGATTAGAGGTTCGAGTAAGAGTGTGCAATATGTCTGACGCTCCCTACTTAATCGCTAACCTATCTAGAATGAACGACACAACCCTAATTTTAACACGGATTTACTTTACAGGAAAAATACAAGATTGACCAAAATTCCAAAACATATAAATTTTTCATACAAGACACGAAATATTTTCCTTCCGGAACAAACCGAACAAAACTAGAGCAAGCACCAAGATAAATTTAAGCCCGGTTCATACTTATTTTCCGTTTGTCCGTTTGTACTTTTGTCCGTTTGTCTGTTTGTCTGGTTGTCCGGTTGTCCGTTTTTAAAAAGGACAAAGTGGTTCATACTTATTTTGCTGATTGTCCGTTTGTCCGTTTCCTTTTGTCCGTATTGATGGTGTCTATTTCTGTTTCAAGACACTATTTAAACTTTTGCTGTATTGCTGGATTGCTGTTTCTGTTTTCGAGTCACCTGACACTTGCTGTTTATACTGATTGGCTACAGCATTATGTTACTTATAAGTGTCGTTCTCTTCAAAAACATTCAAAACTTTAAAATCAAGTTAACTTTGAAAGTAGTTTCATAATGTTGTCAATATTTCACCTAATTAATGTCAAAACCATTCAAAAATCAAATACAGACGCTTACTTAACAATCACGTGATAGTTCTGGTCGTTTCCCATTGGTTGTTGCATACGGACAAACGGAAAAAGTTAAACATTGCTCAAGTCCAAACGGACAACCCTTACGGACAAAGGGACAACAGCAAAACAGCAAAACAGCAAAGGTATGAATCAACCCTGGAAACGGACAAAAGGACAAACGGACAACCAGCAAAACAGCAAAACAGCAAAGCAGCAAAACAGCAGAAGTATGAATCAACTTTTAAAACGGACAAACAGACAAACGGACAAACGGACAACAAAAACGGACAAACGGACAGAAGTATGAACCGGGCTTTACAGAACTTTTATAATAACTCACAACAAACCTTACTCGTAACAAAGGGGGAAGCAACCCCCGACCAAAGCCCAAAGGTGACTGACGTAGTCACGGAGATATGCAGAAACGCCAAAGCCACCAGTCCGAGAGAAGTTTGAATCCAGACTGAATAGAATTGCGCTCAAAAATGAACGAGAAAGTGAATTAGCTATGTACGGCGTTGGACCGTACACAGCAGTAGAATTTAGATTGGTTTTTCATAAAGTTAGCACCCACTTTTGAATATTTTAGGGTAAAATCAAGGAAATATTCTACAGATTACCCCCTCTTTTGAAACGCGCGCCCTCGCCGCGGCCTCCAGGCACATAGGTTAGTAATAAAATTTGCGTTAGCCTACGTACCATAGCTACTAGTATAGATAAAATGCGTTTTAGAAAAATGGGAAAAATGATAAAATATTTCCTCGGTTCACTTTGGACACCGGGAATCACTCGACCCCATGTTTTATACATTTTTGGGTTTTGCCGAGACACGGTTAAAACTACGCCGGAACATACCGGGGGTACATTCAACATATAACTGACTTTGCCGACATACAAATACAAAGAAAATTGGGACAAGCCCTTCAGCCGCCACTAGAGCGCACATAACAAAACAGGACATAATCCAAAGATATAAATTTATAATAATATAAAGTATATGAATAATATAATCAAAAGTGAGTGCCAACAAAAGCGCTCGAAAAATTAAGAGAAGAAAATTTCAAGTATAGAAATATAGAAATAATTGTAAGAGAAATTCACATATATGACGTCAGATCTTATGGGGGAAGGCAGCGAGACTCAAGGGGAGACTCAATTTCAAATGCTCCGGAGGAGCGGAATAGATCAGAAAGGAGAGTATTTCGACTCAAAAAGGTGGTCTCTCCTGAGCACCTGCCCGCCCCAACATACAAAAATATAGTAGAATTTTTAATAAATGCCAAAGATTTATAAAGCACAAAGATAAAGCAAAAATGGCATAGCTGCTCGAAATACTAGACATGGCAGAATAAGGCAGAAATAATGGCAGTATATGTAAAAATTTTGAAGTAAAAGTAAACCCGTGACTATTTTTAGAAAGAAAAGTGAAACAAACACCATGTTAAGAGAAACAAAGACCCGAAAAGATTAGAAAATGGAATAACATACCACATATATAGAACAGCCAAGCTGAGCTAGAGGGAACCACCCCACCCAGAAATAAAATCTCGGAAAAATAGAAACGGGAAAATGAAATTTAGAATTTAATTTGAAAAAATTTACCCCCGGAGAAGAAACCCGAAACAATGACCAAAGACCCCACCCAACCACGGTTAACGCTAAGTGTGTAGAGGACATAAAAATATTGACAGTGAAATAACTGTTAGCAAAAGAAAGGGGAAAGGGGGAGGGGGGACGGACGAGGTAGGGGGACATACAACCGGGTTCAGAACAAACATCACAAATTTGACTTAAAAAGTTCACAATAATCGTAGGAAACTCCAGGCGGCGGGAAAGATTTCAGATTCCAAGCACCTCGGGAGAAATCCCATACCATATCACCGGACCAGAACCTCCGGACCACTGGGCGGATGCCCCTCGGCATCAAGCGCCCGCTCACCCAAGACCGTCGCCGCCAGAATTCAGAACACCAAACTAGGCCCTTCCAAACCAGATGTAATCATAGGAGCCAACCCGTATCACATATGGGGGAAATACAGTAGCAACAAACAAACAGTACAACGGGGGAACACTCGCCGTCAAGAGGGACAGGGGAGGAGGGAAGGGGACAGTAAGTATATAACAGAACGAGCAAACAAAAATGGAATAATATACGGCATGTATATATATGGGTAAGCATATAGGCATGATGCCTAACAGTGACAAACAAAAATAGATGGGCAAAAGCCCGCAGTACATATGTGAGGCCCGATTAATTTAGAGAGTGTAGGCAGAGACCGACGGAACCGTTATCTTCCCTGTGGGGAAAACGCAGGCACCGCAGGAAACGCCAAATCAGAGAAAGCGGAAAATAAAACTCAAGAGTCAAAACTGCCGGTCCGGGGCTGACCGCCCACCGTTACCTTCCCTGTGGGGAAAGCGCAGGCGACGAGCAGCCACGGACCCGCCGAGGTGCGGCACGGTGTTAAGAATACCCCAGTACTATTGGCTATACGGTTAAAAGTTAATATGATAAAATGCAGAAAATACAAAATACCCACCCTTGTGTAATATCAAAATTTCAAGGTTCAGAAAATAACCATCAATAGAAAAGGATTGTTCGTTTATTTAATTTGCAATAAAAATCAAATTTATTCAATTTGTAATAGAAATCAAATTTAATTAATTTGTAAGAGATATGAAATTTAATCAATTTTTATGAAAAGACAGAGGAAATTTTATCATGAAGAGCAAGAGAAAGTTCAAGTTTATCGCGAAAATGAATAGGAGAAATTATTAATTGAAGAAATGCACTAAAGAAACTAGAAGCAGTGCTATACGAAAGTTAGTGTGAAATTTTATGCATGCAGGTGAAGACAAATTTAGAGATCATAGAACCACCACCCTTAATACCAATACGGGCCAACATAGACAAGATATACCCACCCCGCCACATAAAATTACTGACGAGCCAACACTTTTGCCTCCCGCACACGTTGTTCGCACTCCCGGACATTCAAATCATGAAAAAGAGTAGGGAAAAGTTCGCGGCGTACAATCATACAAATTATGCCCATCCAGTTCTTTCCTGGTGGGTTGCGGAGTCGCTGGTTGCGTTCTCTTGGAGTCAAGCTCCGGAGAACAGAGGCATCAATGCCGCAGCCCCAAAAGGTGTCCGTATCCACAGCCTCGGCCAAATAGGCAACACCAGTGCTGTGGAGCCAACGGCGAAATTCGGGAACCGATGCGGCCTTTGCGCGAACCACGTCTAACATGATTAGAACGCGGATTAGATGGCCTCTGCCCGACTTCGCGTGCCACAAAGTTCTCAAAGGTGAGCCTTTTGGGACCCACTGGCCGACAAACTCTTCAGCCATGTACTTGGCTTGGAATGGACAACCTAAGCTAGCCGTATAGCGAGCCGCTTCAGGTATCAGGAACCAGTCGTCAAATTTGCGGAAGTTATAAAGTTGTTCGGCTGTTGCAAATTCGCGATTTCCCCATTTGATGTAGGGTATAGCAGTTGAATTTGACTCGGGATCGGGCCGAACCGGCCACATGTTCGAAGCAATACAGCCGGTGCCTTTGAAATAGAAGACTTGCTCAACAAAGTGAGCGTTTTCCAGCGAATTCCTAGGATGAGTCCACAAAGTTTCAACCAAATTTTCGACAAAGGTTTCCATATTTTGGGAAATACGCTCAATATGATCAATGAATTTACAAGGTGGACTTTTTGCCATGAGAAAGGCCGGGTAAATGTAAAGAATAGGGAAAATTTGAGCTGAAGCTGCTGCTGTAGCCGCCCACAGATGAGGTCCGCGGCCCACTAAGCGAAAAGAGTCGAATTCAAGCACGTCGCCCCGGAAAATAGGTGGAAAATCAATATGAACAGTGCAAACTTGCAAATCAAAAGAATAATAGGGGGCACCATCCAAGGTGGTATGCTGTGAATTTTCAACAGAAATTTCAATATTAAACTGGGGAAAAACTTCTTTGAGCTGTACCGAAAAACTATCGAAAACGGTCTTAGAAACAGCAAAATGCATGTCATCGCGAGTGAAAGCTCGATACCAAAAATTGTGAATTGCCACAAAGTAAGGGTTTAGGATAGAACCGTCGATTTTGGACCGAAGATCGGGGAGATAGGCAATTTGCCAGTACGGTTCAGCATAGTTTCGAAAAGGGACGACGTGATCGTAATGGTTGATCATATAGTGGACCGCCGGCCAGAAGGAAAAATCGACCTCCTGAGGACCCGTGAATTTACGCGTGCAGAAAGGCATGTCCGGATTAGCGCTGGTATATTCTGGAGGACATTTGCGCATCTGATGTAGCTCTGCAGGCATTTGAGAATAGCCGCGCGCACGAATAATTTGCACAACTTTGAAAGGCCCAGCTGGCGGGTCAGCAATGTATTCTGGTTGACAATCTGCCACAACCGTAGGTGTGACACCAGGTTGCGGAGCAACTGGTGTCAAGCCAGCAGTGTTCAAAACCAATTTACTAGGATGTAAATAGTGAGAATTTGGCCAAACAATGTGCCGGTCCTCCGGTGGAGCTGGCGCATTCTCCATAGAAAATGGAGTCACCTGGATTGGCAAGCGCAAAGAAGGCAACTGCTGTCTAGGTTGAGCGACGCGCAGGGGCTGTTCGCGAACTGGAGGCTGAGCCGGCGGCTCAATCGGGTCCGGGCGACTAGAGGGTTCAGGTTGATCCCGTACCCCCGCAATTTGCTCGACAGGCATTGAGATGGAAACCTGACTAGAAGGTCTTGCCGAATTTGGATCAGCCTCTGGTTGTAGGGTCCGAATAGCCTCTTCCGACTGTTCGGGGTAGAGAACTTTAAACAAATTTGAGATATCCAAAACTTTTGTTTGCATGATAGCGTGGACAAAAGCTAAAGCTTTCCAGGGAGGAGGAACCCCCAATTTATCAATAATAACTTGAATATTAACCCCCAAATTCCGGAGGGCAGCGAGCTGAGCCGGAGAGCCGACATCAGGCAAACGCTGAAAGAAAGAGTCCTGAACAAGATGGCGAAGAGTTTCCTGAATGCCATAAATTTTCATAGAAAAGTCGAAAGCAGGGGCAGCACCTGTAGGGCCACCAGATTTAGTAGAAACTGGGGGAAGGGGGGTGCCCCTTCCGCACGAGAGGGCGTAACCGGAGCCTGCGACACTGGATTGGGAAGGAGGGGAGGTCGAGGAGGTGGTACCAAAGAAGTCAAATATTGAACTAAGTTTGGAGGAATCTGAGGGGTAGGGGAAGGAAACTGTGCTGAGGGAGTAATACCGCTGATCAGTGAAAATGGGCGTTTGAGTCAAAGGCAAGTTGTTAATGCCAGAAATAGCCTTGTCTTGGCCCCGTTGAGCATATGCGTAGGTCTTACGAAGGATCACGAGATCCTGCTCAGAAAGTTTGTGGTGCAATGAGAAGACATGCACGCTCATATATGTGTCACGGATCAGATCTAGAGCGTGATCCAGAACTTCAGTCTCCTGCAAAGGAGTGAGAGAATTTTCAGTCAAACGGATTCGTTTGATTTCAGAAGAAGGGTATTTCAGGAGGTTTTCCTGAAACCACTTGTGATTATGATCGAATCTGCCTTTCAGGTCCGGAGGACCTGTGGGTTGGGGTTTTCCACCCCTTTCGGGAGTGGTATCCCAGAGATGTTTGCCCTTCTTATGAGAGGCTCTGCGCTCCTGAATGTCACTGGAGGAGGACCGAGATTTCACGTGATGTGTGAGATAATTTATGTCAACAATAGAATTTCGAGGGTCAATGCCCAAAGTAGAAGCCAAAAGACGGACAGTATCCAAAGCCGAAAAAGAAAAAACTGGGAAAGGCGCATTGAACAAAAGCGGTTGTAGGCCGTAACGAATTAAAGACCAGGAGGGGACGTCAAAATAAATTCTGGGAATAAGAAAAGCAAAAACTAGAAGATTTGGGGAATGTCAGCAAAAACTGGGGGCATGAAAGCAAAGCTGATCAATTTCAGATGAAAACCGCGCAGGGTCTCTCGGAACAGCAAACATCAGAACCGAAAGGGTGGAGGGATTGGTGGGATCGGGGAAGAAACCTTGATGTTTGAGACAAGCAACTGTGAGAAATTTTGCAGCCGTAGCTTTCTGAAAAATATTTCGGACCTCCTCGTAGAGTTGCTGCAATTTTGTGATAACCGTGATCGTGCCCTCGGGACACGGAGACCTAAGTGCCATGGGCACACCTGACCACTTTCTGATTGAATCCTCCCAATTCCGAAGTTCCTGTGCCTCGGCCCAAGCAGGGATATCGAGGGGATAAATTTGAATCGCTGACAGTTTGTCCTCAAGTGCAGCGCGTGACAAAGGCGCGTTCGCGTTTGTGATAGGGTCATCAGCAGATCTGTGGGCAGCTTCAGCAGCATTGCGTAGAACTGGATCCTGAACCGGGCCAGACGAAGGTCCTTTATCTCCCCTGTGGGGGAAACGCGGGATCTCCGGCTGGTCAGGGAAAACAGTTCCGGCAATCTCTGAATTAAATTGATACCCGCCTGATCCCATGAAGAGCAACCAGGGGTCGGGTTGACCCCTGAAGCAGACTGGTCCGTGCTTTCAGAGGAAGTTTCCATGTAGATCTCAACCGTGGAAACTTCCTCTGCGGCTTCAGTTTTTGGGAAGGGAGACTGAAGCGGAGACTTTTGATGTTCTGCGGGGGGAGTTGGCTCATCAGTATCCCTAGAATCCCCACTCATGACCAAATTTTCAGAAAAGCCGAAAAATTTTCACAAAACGGAATCGCAAACAAAACCCCCAGCCGTTTACACAATACAATAAAATAAACAAAACACACAACTACCACAGGTGCGGCAGGGTAGGGTAAGAGGCCCGTACTGGTGACATGCCAAGACAACCTTAAACATAAAAGAAAAATTTAATTAAACATCAAACAATTAGTACATAATAAGTTGTGAAAGTAAAAGATCAAATGAACAATCAAAATTTAAAATATTCAATAAAATTCATAAAAACTACGCATACGTCGCCTCACCAGCCTTGGGGGCGCAAGCATTGCCCGAAAGAATCCCAGCGCCACCAAGAAACTTCTGAAAGAAAAGCTGGATGTGATGACCGGGGGTCACCCACTTGACGTGAATTTGAAGCACTAGACGATTGTGCAGTTCTTTCAGCAAAATTTATAGAAAATTCACCCCTATGGACCATATGTGGGGCTGGTTGCCCACAATATGGACAATTGCCTGGACGAGTAAAACGTTCATCAAGTGGAATAGTAACATGTCCAGGTGGAGGTTGATGTAAAGTTACAATATTTGGATTTGACGGAATTAATGGTATACGTATATTAAGGTGCGGGCGTACCACCACTGGTTGGACTCGAACCACGGAAGGTGGCGGTAAAGGTCTATTCTCGTAATATGCAGGAAATCTTTCCGGTGGAGGCATACTGCCAAACACCGGCGAAAAGGGTGGAGAAAAATTTGAAAAATGTCGTGGAGGTATAAAATGTAAAACTGGAGAAAAATGCCGCGGGCGAATGTTCATAGGGGGTGTGTGCTCTCTAGGAATAATAGGTCGAACAAAAGGGGCCCGCTGCAAAGGTGGTAAATTTTGCAAAAAAGGAGAATTTTGAGGAGGAATAGCGTTGAAATTTGTAGGAGAAGAAACCAGAGAAGAAGCAGAAGTAACTGCAATAATAGTAATTTCATCAGAATCAGATGAGTGAGGCGACGTACTGGCCATGTTTATTTCATCAAAATAGAAAAGAAATCTGAAATCCTTTTCTTGATCAAATCAAAATCAAAATCAACAAATCCAGAAATCAAAAAGGTTTTACCGACCCACCAACTTGAAGATTGACAGAGAATAGGTACCTGTTTGGTCCAATTTGAGGAAATCCTAAACAAAAGAAATTTTAAGTTCATTAGTTAAATTAAAATCAAATTATATAAGCCAAATAACAAATACATGCATACATAAAATATGTATAAGTGGTGACACAAAATTACAATTGGTACATACGTATACTAAATGACAATTACTTATCTCAAAACAGAACAAAAGCATATAAAGTGTTCAAAGTGTAGTGCCCCAAGCCGGACGTAAACATCTATTTTCGGGGTCCCAACGCCAGAAAGAAAAATCGGAAATCAGAGAGTTGGCGAACATTTGGGAATTTGAAGAAGTGTTTGGTAAGGTAGGACCCGTAAGGGTTTCGTCGAAATAATTTGGGGGGGGGGAGCCATGAAAATGCAAGGCCGGTTGGCCACACATATCACAAAAGCCTGGGCGGGGATAACGCGGAAATTCCGGGACCAACATATACCCAGTCGGAAGTTGAAACAATGGGATTACACAAGGATTTTGAGACCCTCCCTGAGCCATTGAAGCCGAAGAAGAATTTTGAGAAGTATTTAAAGCCTGTGTAGTAGATGGACCCGGTAGATTGCCCGCAGACACAGAGATAGATATAGGGATATCTAGAGAAGGGGGTTCTCGGGAAACAGACGGTGGATAGGGGCGGAAAGGAGGAGGGGGAGGAGGGGTAAATTTAGTGGACATTCGTGGAGGACGGGGTTGAAGGTGACCGTCCACCTCCGAAACCTCCCAGTTTGAAATAGGAGAAGTAAGCATTTCTGGAATAGATGGGTAAAAGTGATTTTGAGGTGCAGAAGAAGTAGTAACAGTTGAAGGAATAAGATACGAGGGTAATCTTGCAGGAGAATAGCGAGCTGCACGAGCATCACGCAAAAGTGTATCAATGTTACCGCTATAAAAACAGGTAGGAGTAGTAGTAGTTATCGTTACAGTAGAACGTGAAATTGGAATTTCTGTACTTAAAAAACCACCTGGTAAAAATTCAGGAGAAGGAGGAGAATTTGTAGTGGGGGGAGCAAACATTAAAAGAGAGTTAAAGAGAGAGATTAAAACATTTGAGTAGAACTTTGAGCTGGGCGAGTGGTAGGAGGGGAGAGTAAATTCGGGTAACCAGGGTGAGGGAGGACAGGTCGGGGATGATAAAACCCAGACAAATTTCCCGAGAACCCAACACAATGACCCGTACGAGCAGGATTATCCGACATAATTTATACAGGAATACAAGAAAATGCAAATACAAATAAAATTTTTACCCACCAAATCCAATTACCGGGACAGTGGTCTGAGTGGCGAAGGCACAACAGAGAAGAAGAATCTAAACAAAGCAAATTGGTATTAACAAGAAAACGCAAAATTTTCGTTTTAGTAAAACATAGAGAGATATATACGTACATATTAAACAGATGATTCTTCTTCCGGGGATGGGTCTGTAGGGGAAGTAGGGGGAGAGAGAGGCGGGGAAACATTTATAGTATCTTGAAATTTCTGTATTATTTGGTGTGAGGAGAATTGTTGAAACATGATTTCAGACGAATCCCTTAAAAAGGAAGAAGCGGCTTCATTTGTAATATAAAGAGTGGCCGCACCTCTCTCCCGCAGCCATATAGGGGAATAAGATAAGAGGGCAATAAGAAAAAGCCAAATTGGGCCGATAAATTGATAAAATTTAGCCATTCGTCTTTATTAAAGGTTTCAAGTGAAAAAATCATAAGTGCAATATTTTTAAAATATAAACTACGAGGTCTATGCCAACCTCCTCGAACCGGAAGACCAGAATGCAAACCAAGATCTAGGTTTAAAACCGGGGGAAATTGAGTACCAGGTGGAGCGACCCGTCCCCGTAGAGAAACAAATAAGGGATCATCTACATGCGCAAAATTATACGTACACGGACGAGGATCAAACACAGAATCTGAAGTACTTGAAGTAGGAGCTGCCATTGTTTTATAAAAGTAGACAGTAAATTTATAAAAGGAAAAGGGATTACTAACCTCAAAATTTTTAAAGCCAAACGGCAAGGTAGAGAATAGAAATCAAAGGTAGCAGCCCGAATTTTCACAAACACAGATTCCTGAAATACAAATATAATACATAAAATACACGTAAAAACATAGAATATGTATACCTGTACTACCTAATGTGGATCCGTCGGTAGGGGGCAAAAACAGCGGCCGGCGGAGTGTGTAGCGATACTGTGAAGGTGGGCTCGCTGAATGTAGAGTGGATTGATCCGCTGAAAATGTAGATCACTGGTGTCAGTGTCATTGATCCGCCCCGGTGGAGGCTTGAGTGCAGGTTGTGAAATGGAGATAGGCCGTGCACCGCGATCAAAAAGATCTTGGGGAGGGTTAAAAATAGCTGGGATGGGAAGGAGTCCAAAAAGTGCAGCAACTTTTTGCATACGTGCACGTTGTTTAGCAATAGAAAGAGAATTTGGGACGGGTGGGGAAGGTTTTGGAAATTCTGGGTCATCCACTGCTAAACCAAATAGTGATTGGGATTCTCGCACATAGGGGGCGCCCCCTTTTTGTACTCTAAACCCTGGTGTAGGAGGAAATGGCATGGTGTCCCAAGTGGGATCCTTTTTACTAAGTTTTATGGTCCACCACATGTGTTTTTCTTTCTGAAGTTCGTCAGCAGATAAATCTAAAGGAGATTCATCAGAAGGAGCCAACTGAGAACTAGTAGACTGACCCGACATGATTGCTAAAATAAGAAAAAATGAGAAAAATAAACCTACCAGAAAAGTCAGATCAATGGCTCCAGAAATCGAAGCAAGGGAGGCAAAACAGAGAACAAAATCCTAGAACAGAATATAATACATAAATATCATACAATATATGTGCGGGATAAACTATACCTTATTCTTGTTCAGAATCCTCTGGTGGGGGTTTTTTATAGAATCCTTTAAAATGTTTGGCAATATTTTGGTGATGGTATTCCATGACAAATTCTTGGTCAACAGGTTGAAATTTTGACTTTCGAACATCAGTCCATCTAACTAAACCAGGTGGGTGAGGGAGGTCAGGTTCTGCTACAGTAATGGGGCGAGCACCTAAATCGCGAAGGTCTTGAGGGGGGTCAAAGTAGCAGGTGTAGGAAAATATCCAAATAAAGCAGCAACTTTTTGCAGACTCTTTAGCTGCCGTGATAGTTTCCGGGACTGGTGCTGGAGGGGGAGGATATTCAGGATCATCGACAGCTACATTAAACAAAGATTTAGAATCACGAATACAAGGGACACCTCCCCTTGCGGTTCGAAACCCAGGTGTGGGTGGAAAAGGCATATAATCCCAAGAAGGGTCATCTTTACTAAGTCTTATGGTCCACCAGGTTTTCTTATCCATTTGGTGCTCGTCCTCAGGTAGGTCTGCTGGAGCAGGTATGATCCGAGGGGAAGAGGACGGGTGCAAGGAAGAAAACTTACTGAGAACAGAAGTTCCGCAAGGCATTAGGACTAGAAATAGAAAAAGTTTTACAATAAATCAAACCTACCGACACTGTGAATCCAATTCCAGTGGCAGAACAGGTGGCAAATTTCAAAACAGAATCAAGCGCTTACTTAAATAGGAAAATTACATAACATACAATAATATATATACAAAACAATGAGATTAAATAGAAAGGGTTAAAAGATAAATGTTAAAAGTTGTAAATATAAAATGTGTAAAGGGGTTAAAAAAGGTAAAAATAAAATTAGTAAATTGTTAGGATGATAGGCAACAGTACTGGGTAACACAAATATATTCTAAGGGTGTTTTTACCCTTTATTGTAGAAATGAGATCAAGAAATTTAGAATTTGTAGAATTTATTCTAGTAAGAGAATTCAAAAACTTTTTAAGAAAGAGAAGAAATCATATTGAAAGATTTATAAATAAAATTTTACTAAATTAATGGGCCCCGACAGAAAATTATACCTGAAAAGGTTTCAACCGGTTTACATGAATCAATTCCGGGGTAGCATCAACACGATTTAGGGACAAAATCTCTACATTGGTGGGGGAAACAACTTTCACAACCCGAAAGGGACCTTCAAACATAGGGAGGTATTTTCTACTGGCACCTTTTGGAATATTTGCTTGGGACACATCTTTCCAGACTAGCATTTCTTCTTTATATTCAATAACTTTTGTTTTCGCGTCATACGTACTTTTGCGTTTTTCAAGAATTTCGCGCGTATATTCTTTCAAAACTTGTCGAGAATATTGTAATTTTTCACGTAAATCTTGTACGTATGACGGTGTAAAATTTTGAGTAAGAGGACCAGTTTGCGTAAGGAAATTTTGAGAGTACAGCCTGGGATCCCGTCCGAATAAAAGGTAATAAGGCGATTCTTCGGTGGAGGTATGAGGGGTTGAACGATAGACAAACAACACCCATGGGATTAATTCATCCCATTGTCTAGCAAAACCTAGAAGAGCTTTTCGTAGTAAACCTTTTAAGGTGCCGTTTAAACGTTCGCATGCCCCGTTAGTCTGGGGGTGGTAGGCGGTAGTTCGTACTTTTTTAGTACCCATACGTTTACACAATTCTTCCATGAGAGATGAACAAAAGGGAGCACCCCGATCCGTGAGAATTTCTCTAGGGGCCCCATGAACTGCGAAAATGTTTTCGGCAAATTTTTGGCGATAGTGTGAGTTTGTTCGTTTTGCATAGGAAAAGCCCACCCCCAACGAGTTAGAAAATCGACACAACCAGAACTTTGGAATTTCCTGAAGGGGTGGTAGGGGCATGCATAACGTCCATTGAAAGTCGCTCAAAAGGAGCCTCCACCGGTGTGAAAAAGCGCATCCAGGCCTGTGGTTTTTTAGGCCCGGGATTACAGGCTGCACACACTTGACAAGCATCGATGAATTTATTTACATCTTGTGTTAAAGTTTCCCAGAAATATTTGTTGGCAATCATGCCCTGAGTTCGGTCCCTCCCATTATGACAACCTCCGAATAGAGTATTATGGCATTCATCAAATACGTATTTTCGACAATCTTTAGGTACCACAATAAGTTTAAGCGCATCCCGACGTCTAAATTTTAATTTCCGGCGTAGTATATCATTTTCGACATAGTAGTCAGAAGAAGGTTTACGTATATTATAAGCTTCAACCGGATTTTGAGGGAGAACTTTGTTTTGGAGAAAATTCATCATATTAGCCGTAAAGGGGTCAGATTGCAAAGCTTGTTTCCAAATTTCAATACCTGCCTCGGATGCTAGTGAGTCCTCCGGCCCTTCGTATTCCTCCTCTGTATTCGTGATTGCAAACAGAAATTCGGGAATTTTAGGGTGGTCAGCAAAAGGGCCGGCCACTAGAGGAGGATTACGAGATAAGGCGTCAGGAGCCCCATTTGTGATGCCAGGGCGCTGAATCACACGAAATCGAAAAGATCGCAAAAATGACCGCCAACGGGCAATGCGGCCCAAAGCTGTTTTAGGGACCACTTGGTCGCCCAACATGTATTCTAGTGCTTTATGATCAGTAATTACATCAAATTCGTAAAAGAATCAAATAATGTTGAAAATAAGAAATACCGAAAAATATAGCCAACGCCTCCAATTCGGTGACGTGGTAGTTCTTTTCAGCGGTATTTAGCGCCCTGGCGGCATATGCAACCGGATGAAATTTACCTTGATCATCCGTTTGTTGGAGCACGGCTGCAATGCCCTGAAAACTTGCATCCGTGGCTAGGGTGAACCGTTTGGAAAAATCAGGATATACTAGCACCGGAGCAGTGATAAGTTTTTCTTTCAAAGTCTCAAATGCCAACTGACACGCACTACTCCAGACAAATTCAGCGTCCTTTTTAAGTAAAGAATTCAAAGGGTGGGCAATTTTGGAAAAATTTGGAACAAAACGTCTATAATAACCAGCGAGGCCGAGAAAACTTTGAATATCTTTGACATTCTGAGGGACAGGGAAATCTTTGACGACCCGGATTTTTCCGGATCAGTGGAAATCCCAGACGCCGAGAATACGTGTCCAAGGAAAGGCATTTGGGATTTGGCAAATTCACATTTTGAAAGTTTGAGAATGACGCGCTCTCTTGAACAACATAAAAAGACTTCTAAAAGTTTGTCTAAATGATCAATTTCAGTAGAACTAGTAATTAGAACATCGTCAATATAAACTGTAAAACCTTCCATTATCCGGTCTATGATGCGCTGGAAGGTTGAGGGAGCATTGCAAAGGCCAAAAGGCATGACCTTGAATTCATACAGCCCTGAATGGGTGATAAAAGCTGTTTTTTCACAGTCGGGGGGATAAATAGAAATTTGATGAAAACCCGAAGCTAAATCCAATTTGGAAAAAATTGAATGCCCCAAAATTGATTCAAATAGCCCATGAATATAGGGGATAGGGTAACAATCTTTTTTAGTAATAGCATTTAATTTCCGATAATCTACACAAAGACGCCAGTCCCCGTCTTTCTTTGCAACTAAAATAATTGGGGAGGCCCAGGGACTTCTAGAGGGCTGTATGAGTCCTTGTTCGAGCCATGCTGCCAATTTGGCATCAATAATTTGTTTTTGAGCAGGGTTGACTTTATAGGCCCGTGCTTTTATTGGGCGTTTTTCCGGCTCAATTTCGATATAATGATAGTCTATATCGGTTTTTCCACAACCTCCAGCTGCATCCCAGATATCCGGAAAATTTAGGATCATGAGACGCAAACGGCGTCGATTTCGACGAGTTAAACAACAATCCAGAAATTGAATTTTCTGGTTCAAGAGAGCGCGTTTTTCGGCGTCCGCAAACGCTGGTGAATTAACCAATTCAACCAGTTTTTCTTGAGTGGTATTCCCATTTGGGGAATCCACCGTTGCGGACTCCGAATCGGTCGGGATGTGCTTTGCTAGGAGTTCCTGTCTATTTAAATACGTATATCCAGTTTCACCTGGATGAAAAGATCTAGAAAATTTTACCGGTACCCAAGATCCTTGAACGGGAGGTTCAAGTTCTTCGTTTATTGCCAGGTCCTCGGGGAGGGCAGGTGGAATATCGTTCCTCCCAGTTTGGCTTCCCTGTGGGGGATACCGCACCAGGAGGTCCGTCAAGAGGGCCGTCTAGACCAGGGTCCAGACAGTCCTCACTGACAGCAGGTTCCACCTGACCTCGGCAGGGCAACTCGACCCAATATTGCACCACGTCAGAAAAACCCACGGATATTAGTGGCAAGGGGCGTTTTAAATTTTCTGGCAGAGGAGACAATTGATCAGAAGGAATTAAACATGGAGTTAAATGTCCAATTTCGGGTGATGAGGGGGTGGCTACCCCCTCTTTCGAAAACTTTGGTGGCTCAGGGGGAGCTGCTAAAGCTTTTGCTAAACTCGTGTTTTCTTTAATAACTTCAAGGTGTTCTTCTTCTAGGGGGGTGGCCTACCCCCTCTTTCGAAAAAATGTCTGCGTCCGTGCCCTCCTCTGGACAGTGAAGAACAATTTCAATGTCATCTTGCAGTGGTTGTTTCAAATATGGGTCAAAAGGTGATCCCTCGCGAAAGGGAGGCATGCCCATGCACGTATCGACTGCATAGATCAAATCCCGTGAAAATTCTTCCAAATGTACTTGTGCCGGTGTAAAAATAGAATTTGCCCCCGGACAAGGCGTTTGGGCCGAGTAATCCTGCACAGGGACGACTGAACCAATGACAGTCGACCGGGGAACCTGGACAGTTGTTGAAGTAGGATTAACCATAAGAACTTCGAAAAAATTTTCTAAAATTTGAACCACTCCCGCGTATGGTAAAATTTTGTGTTCAGCCATAAGAGATTCCATAGGGTTGAAAAAGCACAAAGGGCCCCGGACAGTGGAGGAGATACGGGCGGGAGCCCATACCTCCGAGGAAGAGGGTACAGAGACGTCTACGGCCATGACTGCAGGTGCTTCATCGCACCAATTTGCCAAAAATTCAGACCGAATTTCGGTTGACGAAAGTAAAGGTATGCGAAAGCCTTGCATGTTAACTTCGTTTGTAGAAAATAATAAATCCCAATGAAAAGTTTTCATAAAATCTGTACCGATTAGCATATCCCGATAAAATTGTGGGGCCATATGAAAACACCAACCGTATTCTTTACAACCAATAGAGAAAATTACAAAAACTTTTGCAGAAATTTCGAGGGGAGCATTGCTAGAAGTTACTGCCGTAATTGGGTCTGGATGGTCAAACCGAACGTCAGCCCCACCCGCCAAAATTCTTTGCACTGTCCGGGGACTGATGATTGAAATTGATGCCCCCGAATCAATAATTGCCAAAATTTTTGTTGTACCAGACATGACTACTAAAGCTGGCATATTGTCAGCGGCCTCTAGGACCTGTTCGGATTCCAGGTCAGAGGGACCCCCAGGAGTTACCTCAATTGAAGTCAAATGGCCCAGCAGAGGTTTTTCCTCTTGCTGGACTAGAGTAGATGTAGAAGTTTCCTCCGTTTCTGTGGCCACCGAGGCCGTCTGGGCCCGGCGCTCAGCTGAGGGAGTGGGGGGTGCCCCTCCCAAAACCGGAGAAAAACCCGCTGTCCAAGAAGGGGAAGGGTGTTCCTCAAGAAACATAATAGAGTCAAATTCTGGGTGATCGGGGCAAGTACGTGTTAAAAGAAAAGCTATATCCCGAATTTGTTGGGAAAGAACATCATAATATTGTTGCATAAAGTCAAAAGTTTCCTGTTGAATGGAACGTAGATTATTAGAATTGTGAACCATTTTAGAAAAAGACATTGCACAGCTGTTCCTGGGACATGGTTAAATCTAAATGTTGTGAATCTAAAGTATTTACTGTTTCTGAAGTGGGAGGGGAAGTGGGGGCAGGTTCCTCCCCTTTTGAAGCCTTGCTGAGCGCACGGGCGGAAACCACAGAAATATTGAATTGTTCAAACATTTGATTTGCCTGTTGTAAAGTCATTCCTTGTGACGGTAATGGGGGTTTTCCTCCCAAGGAAGGTGTAGGATTTCCCACAACTCCCGAATCCGAAGCGCGTACGAAAGTTTGAGACAAATTCGGCACTCCAGCAATCTGTGGAGAAACAGTGCGCTGAAATGGCGCCGGAGTGGGCGTCACGGAGGTCGCAGCTGCCGCTGATTGGGGATTTTGCCCCTGAATATACGTAGTTTGAACTCCCCAATTTTGTACAGGTTGAAAATTTTGAGGGGGAACAGAAGATTGAACTGAGGGAGAATTTTGAGGTGGGGGTACGTATTGAGACAGTAAAGGAGCAGGGTTATAGTTTGTAGGATAATATTGTTGTTGATAAGTTGAAGGCCCCGGGTATTGGGAAGGGTAAGCATTTTGTGAGTACATAACGTGGTCAACCCTTTCTGGGGGTGGGCGATTTCTATAGTCAGGAGGGGCTTTCGAGGGATAGCGTTCCCAGCACTTTTCAGATGGGTGGCCCCGCTTTTTGCAATATCGGCAAGGGGCAGAAAATTTTTTCCATTTTTCCTAATCCCATTTACTTATAGCTTCTTGAAGATGTTGTTCAAACCAGTCCTTCATTTCCCGAAAACCTAGGCGGGAAGCCGCAACTTCAAGGTTGGACTGTGAGGGAGTATCTGTAGTTTTTGAGGGCTGGGTTTTTTGTCGGTGCCCCCCTCTTGGCATAGTAGATTGGCAGGTCATACGAGAGGGTATCACCCTCCATGGGACGGGCCTCCCGAGATTCCAAACGGTCAATGATGCGGCGAACGTCCTGCATAGTGGGGCGTTGATGTGAATAAAGAGACGCTAAAGCAGAAGCAAATTTATCGTGCACCCCCGCAAAAAGTTGTTGAACACATTCTTGTTCGCGCTCTTCTTGTGTGTCCCACAGGTCGAGGGCCATCGCTTGCAATTCCGAAATATAGTGTCGAACGGACTCGTTGTGAAGTTGCTTTCGGTGTGCAAAAGCCGAGAGCCGCTCCCGCAGTGAAAGTTGCGGTTTTGGGAATTGCGATTTGATCAGTTCTAGAAATCCTGAATAGGACTCCACGACCTGTGGGCCACAGCGAGAGGCGAAAATTTGAGCCTTCCCCGTTAATTTATTCCAAAGGAGGCGCCCCCACTGCTCCTGAGGAACTGCATGAACTGCCACTGCCGACTCAAATTGGGGTAGCCAGTCCTCGAAATATGCATATTTGGGGTCATACCGGGGAACATCCCGTAAAACTTCCAAATAATACCGAAAAAGACCCGTGTCGAATTTTGGGACTGAAATGTCAGTAGGTTCCATGGTAGTAGGGGTTGGATGTCGCGGACTTTTAGGGATTCCCGGTTTTTTACCCACATTATTGACTGAATAATTTGAGTGGGTACCCACAGATGAGGGAGACTCCGAAAATTTTGAGAGAGGAGGTGAACTTGAATTTTGTTGGGATGGTGGAGGGGGGGGGTGGTGACTGTTCGCAAGCCTGATACGGCTGGGCAGGCGCCGAAGGAGGCCCCGCGACAAAATCTTGCTGTACTGAGGGCGAACCTCCCGAAGAAGGGGCGCCCCCAGCAGGAGCCAACGCTACACCTTTACCTTCCCTCGGGGAAAGCGCGGGTGTGCGCTGCTCTTGCTGCCGCGGAACTTCAGCCGGTCCTGCAAGGCGATTTTCTGAGACGTAATCAGCCGCACAAGCATGCGAGGCCACCATCTCCGCCATGTAGTAAGGGTTATTAGGGACCTGCTGTGGTAAAAGTGGAGGGACTTGTAATGGGGGCAAATTTTGTTGGGACCCCTCCCACAAATGATTATTATCCAGTTCGCGAATTACTGGATTTTCAAAAACTTGTTGCTCCAGACGGTCATAATTGAAATCTGCTGGAGTACGTATGAGATATAGACCCTCGGGGTGCTGTGGAGTTGGGGGCTGATAGCGGAGTTGGGGCAATTGTTGCTGAATGTGGGGTTCTGGGGCTGCAAGTTGAATACCCTCGTACAAATGTTGGCCATAAGACCTCGGGTGGACGGGGTAATAGCATGGAACCCCTGGGTTCGAAAAATTTTGGTTGGCCAGCCTTTCTGGGGAGGCCAAAAGTGGATTTTGAGATGCAGGAGGGGGGACTTGCAAAGGTGGAGAGGGAGGAGGCTGAGTATGATACAAAGGTGGGGCAGAAGGGCCCCCATGACAAATTGAGGTTTTTTGAATTTGAACGTGGGAAGGGGCAATCTGTTGATTTGGTAACAAATTTCCATGCTGATCCCGGGGAAAAGTGATCCCACCAATGTGTGAAGGTCGGGGCATTTGAGCAGTTGACCCGTTTACGTACGTATTTTGGGAATTTTGAAAATTTTGAGAATTTTGAAAATTTTGAAAATTTTCCCCAGAATGGACGGGCTGGGGTAGATACTTAGAAAGGGGGGGTATGGGGTCCCCTCCAGTTCGGACCATGACCACAGAATTTTGGCTATAAGCAGAATCATACACAGACCCTGCTTCGGAATCACCCGAATTGAGGGGGGGGGGGTTGGCCAGGCGTAGCTTGAATTTGGGTGGATTGAAAAACCCCATGGTTTTGGGGAGGGGGCGCCCCCCCCACCTGCCTGTTCAGAAGAAAAACCCACGCCGAATATTTTTTAGGCACGAGGCATATTTTTAGAATCTTTTTTCGATTTTTTTGGGGTTTTTTGTGTACAACCTGCAAAACAACGCTATAAAAATGGCTAATTTTAGGTTGTTTGTAAGCTGAAATAGCGAAAATTTAGTCAAAAATCCGGCGAAGCCTGAAAAGTTTTTGCAAATTTAGGGAAAACTGGTAAAATTTGGCAATTTTTGGGATTATAGGGGGAGGTCAAAATTAATGGGGGGCTCGTCGAATGGGGGGAGGTCGCCGAATGGGGGGGGGACGGTACCACCACTTCCCCCCTCACTAAGGATAAGCCAGAACATGTTTTTATCCCGCCTAAAGGCGATATAGCTGTTATCGTTTCTGGGGCAAAATGAACTGCATATCCTTACTGCTAAATTTTCTTCTTATGATCAATGTGTGCCCCACTACCAATTTTCGATTTTGTACAGAGGGGGATTGGTCAAAACTTGCCATCGTTGTGCATGTGCATCATCAACTGCATTTCGTAACTGCAGGATATTTTGTAACTATGCTTTTATTTCAATTTTTAACGAGGGGGCCTTCGCTTACTGCAGCATACTGTTTCAAAAATTCTATTAACAAGATCCCCTTCGGGTGATAAATGAAAAGCGATGTCACGAAACGTAATATGCAAATTAGTCGAGGAGGCAGTGGCATCTTAATCAGAGGATTTGGACTGCCTGCTCCTATTGAAGTCAGCAGACCAGCTGGAGACATCTGCTCTAGTTTACGGCTGTCCAATATGCGCTCGACAGAGTGTTTTCGGAGGAAGTCAACTGGCACCACAACTGGCTTGTGTGCTTACTGACTCCAAGAGTGCTGTCCAGAAGCTTGCTATGGGCCCCGTCAATCGGGGCAGCTAACTACTAGCCGAAACCTGGCGGAAAATCGAGGAGCTTACCACCCAGTTGCAGATCGACATCACAATCTAATGGATCCCATTCCACTGTTGGGTCCAGGGCAACGAAGACGCAGACCGCCTAGCGAGGAGGGCGGCGACATGAATCAAACTGCAATCCCTATAGACCTACAGACTGCAGCAGCTGCAATCAAAAGAACAGTGCGTGAGACCTGAATCAAGGGTCGCAAGCGTGAACTTCCCTACTTAATAACTGGTGGAAACTGGGCCTCTCTGTCCGACCAGGAAGGACTCCAGCAACGTGAGGGTGCAATCGACAAATAACGTTGGCTATAAATTAAAGCTAGGTCGTGTCTGATTATGTCGGTACTCGTCGTATATGTGGTAGCAGGCGCAAATTGTGATCAGACAGTATAATAGTCGAGCATAGCAGGTTTATTAGAGGAATTTAGAGTCGGTAAGTATTGCCGAACACAGTGAACAAACAACACAGACGTCTGGCACTAAGGTTCCTCCATGGAATCAGCGCCTAATCAATTGGAATATAACTCAGTTAATGCAAGTGGGGTTCTTGAACAGGTGCAAAGACTGTAAACATTTCAGCGTTGAAGCGAGTGCATCAATAAAAAGGTACTGAGACTAGACTTTAGACTTAGACGGGTTTTTTTGGTGTTGACCCAGCATTTGTATAGGCACTCAACTGACGAAACTCAACTGATGACTCAACTGATGAAATTTTGAAAATGGTCACTTTTTGATAAATTTATCGCGTTATAGGTAACATAACGTAAATAGGTAACGTAAAATGATAACTACTCAGACTTTAAACTGGCTTGTCTTGCTAAACTGAGTTAAAATTGACGCTGTTTTGTTCTTTTGTGAACCTGATTATATGTACAAAACAAAGTATTACAATTACAAAAAGCTTTTGCTCTAAAAAAGGAAAGGAGTTGGCAAAGCTTAAGCTGTTTGTGCTGATTTAAGTTATACTGCTTAGCTGATTGTTATACTGACAAGAAACATTGGCATTAATTTCATGACACCAGGAATACTAAAACCCCCGAAATCAGTTAACAGCCTGCTTAAAAATGTGCTTTCACAGCTAAGGGGGAAATTCTTCATATGAGGACTTAAAAGAGGAAATTCATCCTATGATCCGAAATTGGTTTATGGTCTCCTCTGTGTAAAACAAGAAAGTAGTTACACAACGTTTGACTATATCATTGAAATGTCCTCATTTCAAGTTTAAAATAATCTATAATTTGGTAAGTCCTTAAATTGATTTATGCTAGGCATTTTGAAAGTGACTACGGTAACCTCTATAACCACCTTAAGGTACCGATTCCTTTTGTAGAATTGCTTACTTTCATAACCTTTACTGTCTACTTCACAAACTGCCTACGTTAAGTCTACCTTCACAACTTAATGTCCACTTTAACAACGGTAGTGTGGAATATCAGTCAGTTAGACGTGCTAAGCCTAAGTATAAGGATTTAAAATTACAGTAACCGTCTAGATTTTCTCAGTATCTCTACAGTATTCTACAGTATTTTGTACAGTGCATCTACAGTAATCTAATTTGTAATGTGAAGTTAGCGATACATGTGTAAAGACAGTCATACTGTAGTTTGTGATGTATCTACAATAGGAGAGTTAATATTTTAAACGACAGGTGTCCAAAATTATACTCTAATTTGATAAACAATCAACCATTTTCCACTAGTGTGTAAGGTTGGCTTTATCGATTAGTTTTTACTATATAAGGCTCTGTCAAAACCAGTTTGACGCAGTTTTACGTGGGGTTCAGTAGTGTACGTAGGGTCCGCCATTTACGTTTGCCTATTGTTTGATTTTGTTTTCATATTTTGTGAGTTTTGTGTGTTAATTTGGAGGCCATAGAGCCCTAGTTCTGGACTTTGCACCGTTCTAATTTTTGTTGCAAGTAAAGTGAATTTTGTGATACTTTTCTAGAGTTAGGTTGGAGGAGAAGTTAGGGTTTTTGAATTAGTTTTTTACATCACACACCTCAGACCTGAACCTGCATCAGTTTCTTAAATTCACACGAAGTCCGGTCTTTATTTCGATATTTATACGCGCATATAGGATCAAACTCCACAAATGTGGCGACCGTGACAGAGGTAGATGTTAAAAACTTTTTCCTCAAATTATTCTCCTCCAATTACACGTGCAGTTGCAAAACGGCAAAAAGACGTCGTTTTGCTTTTTGAGCAATTACCAAATTGTGAAATTTCTCAAATTTCGCAAAATTCTGATATAATGGCGGATCCGATTTTTTCGGGAGTAGCTAGGTCGGGGGGCCGTGGTCGGGGGGTTAGGCAACCAGACCCCCACCCCCAAATCCCTATTGGGAGGCCTCTGACGGGTATTGGACGGGGGACCCCAAGATCCCAACCCCCCCAGGAATCTGCAGTGTGGCGGGGAACCGCCCAAAATTCTACTCTCCAGCAAAATGGGGGGAATGTTGCTACCCAGTCGTCAGGTACCGGTGGGGTAAGATCTCCCCAATTAAATACAGATTGGTTGAGGGGGGTACCTCCACTTTTGGTCATGGGCGTGACCCTCCCCAAAATAATGTTGGGGGGGTTGGTGGTTCTTTTGGGAATCTCCTGTCGTCAGCTTATGGGGGGCCTCGCTTGGATCTGGGGGGGTCTCAGATGCGCAGATTTCCCCCCCCCCCTCCTCCTCGCGTCCATGTTACCTCAGACTCCCCAGTCCCGGAATCGGGAGAAACTTCAGTAAAAATTTTGGGGGGTGCGTCAGGCAGTTCAGTGGGCGGATGTGACTCGCCTCAAGGTACGGAGTCGGTTGCTGGGAGCTCGGGGGGAGACTCCGCCCGGCCCGACGTCCGTACACAGAAAAACCTTCCGGATTTGGATGCTTACTTAGATATGGCCCTCGAACGGGGGGAGGGTGACCTCTACGACGTTTTACAGGAATTTTTTGACCAAAAATGTAAAAATCGGGGACTCCCACTAATTTCGGTGGCAGAACTGTACCGCTACGAAAAAGGTGAGGACACTCACCCTCAGTCTCGGGGGGGCGACCTTGTAGAGACTGGGAGTGGGCGTCAGACTCCCTCCGAGGAGCTCATCCAGCTGGCAGATTCGGATACGCCCGAAAGGGGTCAAACGCCTCCAACTTCAACAGCTTCGCCCAAGCCGCAGGAATTACAACCGGACCCGCCGGCACAACCTACAGATGGACAAGTCTCGTCTACGCAGGATCCTTCGACAGCGCTCGGCACAGAAGCGGCCTCCGGAACGTGGGGCCAGGCGGAAGGATTCGTCTGGTGCCCCCCGTGTCAACAGTACCCACAAGGTACGTATATGCGAGTTCTCCAGCCGGGTGGTACAGGTCCCCAGGAGGGTTCCGGGAGTCAAAAATCGGGCCCTCAGCTAGTTTTCGATCCCCACTCGAATCAGTATTTTGTGTTTAATTATGAGGGTTATCCGGCTTTTCCGTTGGGTTCAAATGGGGGGGCCCCGGGGTCTCTTCCAGAGCGACAAAATTGTTCGGGAAATCCAGAAAATCAGTCTGCTTCGGGAGGAGGTGCTCAGCCACCCTCAAATTCTAGTTCGGGTGCAAGTGGGGCCGCCGGGGGGGTCCCTCAACAGCAGCCGAATCAAGTGGTTCCCCGACCGGTTCAGACTCCTCAACCTGTGCCAGTGGCCACGTCAAATATTGAGAGTCCAGGTCTTCAACCCCCTCCGCTGACCCCTCCGGGTCTTGGACCGGCTCGTCCAGAGTCCGGACTCTATTACACGCCCAGGCAGGGTAGGCCCTCCCCTTCAGCCTCTAAATATCTGACGCCACCTACAATGCAGGCTACGGATGCCTCGGTACTGACCCATGATGCCCGACTTTATCGTACGTATATGGATATCCTCCGGGAAGTCCCTAAATTTGAACCTGAAACGATGTCCGTGGAAGAATGGTTCCCACAATTTGAGTCAGCGGCTAACATCTATCAAATCCCGCAGGAGCAGTGGCCTCGCCTATTGTACAATAAACTGGGAGGAAAAGCCCAGGTTTACGCCGCGAGGGTGGGTCCCTCGGTCACCGACTCCTACGAACGCTTCAAAGAACTGCTACAGTCCCAGTTTCCGCGGCCGAAATTATCTGTGGCCGACCGTTACACTGCCTTTGTTCAGCGGAAGCAACGACCAGGGGAGCACGCCCGGAAGTTCATTTCGGAACTTCAAGCCATGTCCCTGGACATATGGAAAGATCAGGAGGAAAGGGATCGCCACTGCGTTCATCAGACATTTTTGGGGATCCATCCCCGCTACGAGGGAGCCCTGGCTTCGGCTTTTGGTGGAGAAGAGCCATCTCTACAACAGATTTTCCGTATCGTGGACAAGGTGGATTCACGTTCCCCTAAACCGGAACCGGAGTCGCTCACGTATCTCTCTCCGGTCTGCGCGGTAGGCTCGGAGGAGGCGGGGGCTTCCGGGACCAACCAGAAGCCTGCCCCTGATACGCCGCCGGTTGACTTTCTCCAGGAACTACAGGCCTTGAAGGAGTACTTTGAACAGAAATTCAGCAAGATGCCCCGTTCTGAAAACAGATTCCCTCAGAAATGTCAACATTGCGGCCGACGGGGACACGACCCGGACAAATGTTGGGATAAGTACCCAAATTTGGCTCCACCGAACTGGACCAACCCCCGGAGGAACTCTCGACGGGAACAAGTCTCGGGAGTGGATCAGAATCATCCCTACCAGCCCGTTGTTGGGGCTCCACAGAATTACTACCCTCCTCAAGCTTATCCTCCTCAGTATGCCCAGCCGTTGCCGCAGCAGTACGCCTATCCGCAGCCGCAACAGCAACAATGGCAGCAGCCGCAGGCGAATTCGACTGCACTTCCGGCCCAAGCGATGCAGCAACAGCAATGGCATTCAGCTCATCAACAACAATATGGACCACCGGTGCAGCAGGGTCAAATGTCATCTTCGTCTCAGGGTATGCAACAAAATTTTGGTCAAGCTACTCACCAACAACCAGGTATGGCTCCGCCGGGTCAAGGGGGACCTCCTCCGGGGGTGCCCACCTTGGTTCCAGTCAACCCGGGGGGGACGCCCCTACCCCAGGCACAACCTCAGCAAAATTTGGTGGGCTTTGTTGAAACAATGGAGGGTCAACAGAAAGACCAGAGCCAGCATGTTTTTGTTTTGCAGAATGAGTTAGGCCTCTTTGTGAATCTCAAATGCATCATGCGTTTTTTTATAATTATACAGTGGATTTTTTTCACCCTGCTAGCAGCTTATGGGAGTAAAATTATCATGAGATTTTTCACTTTAGTACGAGACCAGTTAGCCACATTATTAAGCGTCGCCATGGGAAAGTGGTTTGGTAGAGCTCACTGGAAGGACATTTTACCCCCGGAACCGCGGATCGATTGCTTTGGGGGAGCGGGGCCTGTGTCAGGAGGTAATATGGCCTCCTCCGAGCAAGCAATGGGCGGAGCCATGCATTTTGGGGGTGCTTCCGGGTTTGTTGTGCGCTCTCTTGCTATCACGGAACAGGATGAGGCGGTGGGAGACACCAATTCTCTTGCTCCGGGGCAAGTTGTGCGCTCTCTTGCTATCACGGAACAGGATGAGGCGGTGGGAGACACCAATTCTCTTGCTCCGGGGCAAGGTAACCAGGCCGGTAGCGGGGTAGACCTGCCCGGACTGGTCTCCGGGTGTTCTGGCAGGCAAGGGGTCACCACTTTTCGCTCCGTATCATTGCTCCCTCAAGCTTCAACCGAACTCGAACGGGGAGCTGGAACGGCTGCGGGGGATAACATTCCAGCTATTATGATCAATGTTCAGGGTCAATCTCTGTTGGCCATTTTGGATACGGGAGCTTCTATCTCAATCATCAGTCAGGCGGGCTTGGATCGCCTTCTTCGGGCAGGGGCAAATTTGGTGATCCAACACCCCGACTCCATCCGAGCTCGCACTTCAGGGAATACCCCATTGAAAATTGGGGGCAAAGTTTATTTACGCTTTCAGTTGGGCTGCCTTCAATTTGGTTGGCATTTTCACTTGGCTCCGGAATTTCATAAGGATGTCTTAATTGGTACTGACTTCATGAAGAATTACAGTTGGGATGTCCTTTTTTCACGAAATGTTCTTCACATGAATGGATTTGATTATGAATTGATGTCTCCGGAAGCGATTTGTGCCGAGTGGGAGGTGGGATATTCTCATAGCCTTGTGTCAGTGATGGCCGTTGATGTCATGGTCCTATCCATCCTGGAGAAATGGGTAAAACTCAGATCTCCTACCTTTTGCCTGAGGACCTGTATTGCTCCGAGCCAACAGAACTTTTGAACCAGAAACCGAAGCTCGCAAATTCCGAGATTGCTCTGGAGGGACCCTGCCTTAAAGAGGGGGTGGTACCTGAGGGAGACCGGGGGCTATCTGTTTGCCTGTGGAGTAATGGTCGGGTGGAAAAGGTTCCTGCCGGAGTAGTTCTGGAGGCACAAATCAACCTGGCCATTGATAAGGAAGATTCTCCGGAGGGTGTTGGGGTAGACCTGGATCCCTCGGAAATGGAGCAGAGGAAGCAGATGGAGCATGTGGATCTAGTGGCAGATGCGGGTAATCCAGTGGTGCATTCCTCCTGGTCTAAACGTACCCTCCGGCGCAAGATTCTCCCTGGAGAATGTGGTTATGAACGGCCGGATTGGTCAAAGATCTTACAACAGAGAGGGTTGATACCTCCGGAGCCATCTTCGGAGCCAGCATTGCCGAAACAGCCACTGTCTCCGGAAGAGAAACAGACCCTGTTAAATAATGGGATCAAATTCTTGGAATGCTGCGTTACCCCCAGAATCAGAGGCGCCTCCAGCTCCCACTAACTGGCGAATTCAGTCCACTTTGCTGGCTGATGCTGATCCGGAGATAATTCACGTAAACCGGCTCAAACCTTTTATTGCCCAGAACCAGTCAAAAGTGTGAATTCGCTCCGGATCGGGTATTTTTTGATTTAGATCTCATATGTGTGCACGGCCCTTGTTGTATCTGTTTGATCTCACTCACCCTACCTAAAAGTACTAATATTTCTGTACGTGCTGCTTATGTTTTATCATGTTTTCTAATTGTACATATGCTAGCGTTGTTTCTATTTTAGGATTTAATTCGTGTGTTAAGAGCCTAATCTTACGCTGTCTGTCTAAAATTTGGCTGTGAGTACTTTAATTATTACTTTACGTATAATACCCACATTACCTTGCGTATTCTAAAAATTCCTTTTCTTGCAATTTTCTCGTAAAATTTTTTCTTTGAGTTTCTTAAAAATCTTTAGATTCCATTTGGGCTTCTCCGTTTTCTTTGATTAGAGCAATGTCTCAAGCCTTGAGTAAATTACCACACTCCTTGTAAAGATTGTGTTCTGGAGGAATACGCCCGTGAAGCGGTGGAACTGCAGAAATTACCTCGCTTTCACGGGTTGCCCCCCTCCTAAATTTACTGTAGATTGGAAACCGGGCTTCGGTTGGCCCAAGGAAGCTCCGGAGTTGCTTAAGAACTATGCTATACGGAACAAATGACCGAAACAGGGGTAGGGTGTGCTTTTTTGGGAATCACTACTAAAGAGGGGGTGATGTTTTCAAAAATTTTTGGATTTCTTTATCACCGTTCACCTTGTACAGTAGGTGGTTGTTTTGTTTATGTGTGCACTTTGCGTGTTTTTGTGTTTTGTGTCTGCATACACATAATTTCGTTGTATGGTGTAATGTTTTTGTGTTTCTATTTAGGTTTGGTTGCTTTCCTGCTGGTGAACTTCCGGATCTCTCCACAACTTCAGGTTGTTTCTCTCCTTTCTGTTTAGAAATTTCTGTAAACGTTTTGGGTTCTTTTGAGTTGTCTGTTTGCTAAGGAAACATCTTTGGATATGTCGAACCCTCCAAAAGGAACCAAAAAGAGGCCCTCCGTTTCCGTGAGCACCTGTAGGGTGATGCTAATTATCTGTGAGGCTTCACTTCAGTAGTTGAAAGATCAGGAGTGGGGTCCTTATGATACAAACTGACAACCTGTGCCTCGGCATGAGCATATCATCAAATGGCTGCGGACCTGGCCTATTCGCACTGAGCCAGTTTAGTTGTTGTTTTGTTGTTGTTGTTATGATTCTGATGTTTCTCACCTTTTTAGGGGTGTGCTGGGTCTGATGTGTTGCCCGTCTTTATACATACCTTTTCATTTTGCATTTAAATTTCTTACTTTCTCTGCTAGATCAAATTGTTCCTCGCGCTTTCGAGACTAAATCTTTTTGAATAAATTCTTTTGTTGTTTTGCTCTTTTGGCAGCACTCTTCTATTGTTTTTCTTTCATGTGTACTCTCTTTAGATGAAGATTGGGTGTCTCCGGAGCAAAATTTTCTAGCTTCCGGAGCACTTGTGTTTGCCCTGACACTTTTTTCTTTGCTTCGACTAAGGTTTTCCATTTTTTCCAGCACACCCTGTATTTAAAATTCTATTTTCCTTGATTCCGGAGCAGGATTCATGGTCCGTTGTCTTCTTGGGGAGACCGAGGGACACCGGGCCCTGTCTCCTTTCTCCGTAGTACTTTTCGCTGGGTCCGGGATATAGTTTCTGTCGCCTTTTAGGGGAGACCGACCGGTGTACAGTTTCTGCATTCCCGGCTCTGCCCGGTTTTCGGGCTTTAAATTATCTTTTTCTCGATGATTTTAATTTATCTACCGGAGTTTTAGTGATCCAGTTTTAATACTTTCACTTTTACCCTTCGGATACGGCAAGGGCCATTTATATTTTGTTTACGTAGGTTTCTAGTGTTTCTCTTTATAGTTTATTTGTGTTTTGCTACTACCTGTGTTTTACTTATCCTGGTCCTTTTGTGTTGTAGGTATTTGGTTGTGTTTGCTTGGTCCGCTCCCGTCCCCCTTCTGCTGTGCCTAGGAGTGTTCCCCTTCTATGATGGTGCCGCAGTGGATGTTTGCGGGTGGTTTGGTCTGGTCGAGCGTCGGGTTGCTCTGTGGTGGCGGCGTATTTGAGAACTCTTGGTGACGGTTCCGCCACTATGCCGATATCTGTCTGGCTGTTCCTTCCCAGCTTGCCGGTGCGTTTCCTGTGCTTCTGGTGCCTTATTTGACTTTGCTCCGGAATCTTGTTAGGAGCTTTTCTGCAGCGTGGCCGCATGCCTGATGCCTGTGCCGGTCAGGTGCTTCTTCTTTTTGGCCTTATGACCCTGGTGGCCTGTTATCTGACATTTCTGGAATGATTCCGGCGGGTCTCTTGGCTTAGGCGGTGGTCTGCCGCCGACTGCTTTTGACAGCCCTGGTCTATCTAGCTGGGCACATGCTAATGTTGCCGGGTCTTTTGCCCGGTTTGAACTATTTTTGTCTTGCCGATAGACTGTTTAGCCGTCTTGTCGACGCCGAGTGAATGTGTGCCCTGTGTGATGCTGTTGGCACCGGATGTGGCTCCCCTCCTTTACACTCCTATGGACACTAGGACCGGTTATATTTTTTGTATGTTTCTAATTGTTTCTTTAATTCCGTGCTTTATATTGATGATATAACCTGCTGATTTTTTATTTTTCTTTTGACTGGCATTGTTTCGCAGTTAATTTTGATTCTGCCTTATGGCCATGTATATGATTTGTTTTGCCTTTGATGTGCCTGCCATGTCTTGCCTTCATGACTTTGTACTTTGTTTTCTTATATAATTAGGCGTGTGTTACTTCCGGAGCAAAATTTGTTTTGGGGTTGGGGTGACTGACTGATATTCCCGGAACACTCCCTCTGGTCGCCGTCTCCCGGGGGTGATTCCCAGTTCTGTTTTGTGTTTCTGTCTCGGTGACAGCCGAAAAACTTTAACTCCATGTTGTAGTCGTTGAAGTAGTCGAGTCGTAGTACTCCGTAGTTTAAGGGCCCAGTAAAGTTGTAGTCTGTTGTTGTCAAAGTTGGCAAAAGTTTGTCGTGCCAGTGGCACATGTCTGTCAGTGGGAGCCCCACTTGTGAGACCAGTGAGGGTCCACATTTTATTTTTTCCGTTTACTCTTAACTTTCTGTTTTATCTCTAACCATTTGTATTCTCTTTTTATTGCCTTTCTGGGAACACCGCGCCGGGGCGGGCGGTGGCAAAGAGGGGGTATTTTGTGGAATATCAGTCAGTTAGACGTGCTAAGCCTAAGTATAAGGATTTAAAATTACAGTAACCGTCTAGATTTTCTCAGTATCTCTACAGTATTCTACAGTATTTTGTACAGTGCATCTACAGTAATCTAATTTGTAATGTGAAGTTAGCGATACATGTGTAAAGACAGTCATACTGTAGTTTGTGATGTATCTACAATAGGAGAGTTAATATTTTAAACGACAGGTGTCCAAAATTATACTCTAATTTGATAAACAATCAACCATTTTCCACTAGTGTGTAAGGTTGGCTTTATCGATTAGTTTTTACTATATAAGGCTCTGTCAAAACCAGTTTGACGCAGTTTTACGTGGGGTTCAGTAGTGTACGTAGGGTCCGCCATTTACGTTTGCCTATTGTTTGATTTTGTTTTCATATTTTGTGAGTTTTGTGTGTTAATTTGGAGGCCATAGAGCCCTAGTTCTGGACTTTGCACCGTTCTAATTTTTGTTGCAAGTAAAGTGAATTTTGTGATACTTTTCTAGAGTTAGGTTGGAGGAGAAGTTAGGGTTTTTGAATTAGTTTTTTACATCACACACCTCAGACCTGAACCTGCATCAGTTTCTTAAATTCACACGAAGTCCGGTCTTTATTTCGATATTTATACGCGCATATAGGATCAAACTCCACAAATGTGGCGACCGTGACAGAGGTAGATGTTAAAAACTTTTTCCTCAAATTATTCTCCTCCAATTACACGTGCAGTTGCAAAACGGCAAAAAGACGTCGTTTTGCTTTTTGAGCAATTACCAAATTGTGAAATTTCTCAAATTTCGCAAAATTCTGATATAATGGCGGATCCGATTTTTTCGGGAGTAGCTAGGTCGGGGGGCCGTGGTCGGGGGGTTAGGCAACCAGACCCCCACCCCCAAATCCCTATTGGGAGGCCTCTGACGGGTATTGGACGGGGGACCCCAAGATCCCAACCCCCCCAGGAATCTGCAGTGTGGCGGGGAACCGCCCAAATTCTACTCTCCAGCAAAATGGGGGGAATGTTGCTACCCAGTCGTCAGGTACCGGTGGGGTAAGATCTCCCCAATTAAATACAGATTGGTATATATATAGTATATATTTAAGCATAAATTCTGTTTCGAAAACTCTGAGAACTTGAATCACGAAAAGATGATGGCAAATGAGCAGCTGGGGTCAAGGGACGGAGCCTCTCAGAAGTTTGAGAGTTTTTTCAATTACGTAAAATCCGTAAAAATGTTTAAGAAGATTAATTAGTTTACAGTTACATCTAAAGCACCTAACGCTAGTGCTTTTTGTACAAATTCCATCTTGCTTTTTGTACAAATTCCATCTGCAAATTCTTGAATTTTGAATAAAGTCTGTATTAATAAACAAAGAAGCTTGTATGCGATGTGTACTACAATATTATTCAAAGGCAGAAACAGTGAAGCATTAACGTTGGTTACCATTGATTAAAGTTAAATTGATCGTACGTTTTTCGTACATAGACAGCTTTATATAGTTGAAAATTTTAGAAAAAGTTATTTTTGCATTATTTCAAATTGTTATTCGTGTATGCTTTGCAAAAACGATTTCAGATGAACTGCTTCAGGATGCTTTAAATGAACCAAAAATTGGCTATTCTGCAAAGTTGGTTACAAATTTTGTTAATTTGGGTTTAACCTCCAAAAGTTGAAAAAAATGTTGTGAAAATCGAGACAATAACAAAATTCTCAGTTTAAGAACTTTGCTAAGGCAATTGTGTAAACTGCATCTCTAAGATTTTTAAATTTTAAATGAAATCATATCAATAAACAAAAGGTTTGAACCATTTTTAAGGGTAAAACAGCAAAGCCTTAGTAAGTAAATGCCATTAAAGAGGATTGCGATAGATTCCTATTGCATCTGTCTAAATCCATCGCAAGACGCAAAATGTTTCGTGACAAGATTTTTGCAGTTGAAAAGTTTGGAACAGTTTGCATTTTTTTGACATTACCGCTTGTGTATTCTTGGCAAAATGTTTTTAAAAGAACTGTTGCGAGGAACATTGAATGAGATCCCAAAAATTTGGATATTCGGCTACGGCTACCAATTTTATTAATTCTAAGCTTTCACCTGTTGTATATGGATAACAACTCAACAAGTACTAATACATGACAAAGCACATTGGCATTCGATGCCACTGTGGAAAACAGGGTGTCTGAGGGGCGGAGCCTCCCAGAAACCGAAAAGTTTTTGGAAAATACGGAAAACATTTACTGGAGACAGTTAAAGTTTACACTTTTATAAAACTGAATTTTCTCCCGAAATAATGTTGCGTCTAGTTTGCGTCCCGATAAAATTTCATCTCGTCCAGATAAGAAACTTTGCGTCCAGTCTCACTTCTATGTACATCCGATAAAACGTTATTTTAGAAACGAGTGAAAATATTGCGTACTAGGTGCTGATTTGCGGGGGCGTCTACTAGGTACGCTACTGCGGGGGGGGGGGTGGGCCGTTAGTGCGCAGAGCATGGCTCACGAGCTGATAAAACATGGAGTGTGACGCTTGTCACACTCGTAATGTACTCCTGGTATAAGTAAGTATATACTGTGTAGTAACGCTTTAATTATGAAAGAACAATCTCGAAAAAGACAGTTGAAGATTAATGCTTCCTGATACAGACCTACATAGATAGATACAGATACAGATACAGATACAGATCTACATAGCAGTTTGTTTCAATTATGTAGTATTTTGAGCTTGGCTTCTTTTAGTTTGTGTCCTTGGACTATCTGATTTTTTTAGGACTTATCATTTGAGTTCCCTATCATTTGTATCACTTGTCTGTCTTATACTGTCGAAGCTGATAGCAGTTCATAAATAACGAGCATTATTGAGTTGGCTGAAATAGGAACAATGTTCATTTCGTTTATCAATAATGCAAGACTGTTCCTGCTCTTCTGGAAGCTTGCTGTTTTGTTTCTATGACAATTAAGCAATGTCACCATAGGAATCCTTAAAACGAGTTTATGTCCTTTTCTGGAACTTAACCAGAAGAAGGTTACGATAGAAATCCCGGATTCCCAGACTAACGAGGCTGAAGTCCTGCTTGAAACTTTCCCAGAGATTTATTTGCACAGACCAATAGTGTACAATCTTCTCTACATCGGAATTAGTAGTCGTGAACCATAATGAACGGGAATGTTAATCTCAACTTTATTTCCGTTCACGGAGTTTCATTATTTCTTTCTTCTGCATCCATTCCAGTCCGACTGTGCTGGGCCACGGTCATTGCTTTGTCGTTTGGACTTCTCTTGCTGCAGCTCGGAGTGCTGACGCATAGATATTTGCAATTTGAAGTTTCAACCGAAATCGAAGTAAGGATTTGCCAGTTACACGTCCCCCAAACTTACACCCCAGGCTAGTTTACAATTTCTTAAATTTTTGGATCAGCGAATTTAGCAGTCCTTTGAGATGCATCCAAAAAGTTATGTATTTACGCTATGCGAAAGTATGTGGTAATGTTTAGGCACTCTAGTTATATTTTGTTTCAATTTGAGATTTCGTTTGAGGTCTGCTATTCATGATCTTCAGTTCCAGTTATGGCTGAGATCCAATTCTATTGGATTTTCAAGTTCAGGGGTAGCTTGACTGAATATTGGTTTAGGTTCTGCTTCAGGTAGCTTTCTCTGGTATAGATGACCACAATGATAGATTCCACTGAACATTCTGAACGATAGGCTATCAAAAGTTATAGCGCAAGATTGAACCTTAGGTTTCCCGAAGTGATTCTTGGTCGGCCGACGGTCTCTGCCTGACGCCACACTATCCTTCTCAAAATATATAATTTTAGCTACCTCTCGTTGATCTCAGATACAGTATCCAAAATACTAGACGTGACAATACTGGATACTGGACTGAACCGCACTAACATTGACTACTGACTCTGAATAGGAGGCAACCAGTTTCTCTCGACGCTGACTGATTAGGCATGGACAGGACGTCGGCAGCCTGAATCAAATGGGTTCAAACCCATTAGAAACAGCCGTGATGAGGATTATAACCTAAAGTTAACCTGGCACTGGCTATCCTGCCTAAAATGTGTACATCAATTGCTCACACACCCAGGGGATCAAGTAAACAATCTCCCCCCCCCCAAATTCTCAAGTAAACTATCTCCCCCCCAACGCTATAAATCTTTCAGAACTTCAATTTAGCTCAAATTTTGTGTGGATGCATTCCAACACATGACTGATTGCTTGGTAATAAAATTTTAAAATTTTAAAAAATTTAAATTTTTAAGTTTTTAAGGAAGGACCAAGGGGAATCAAAAAATTTTTGTCGTCAATTTTGCTGAAACATTGTGTATAGGGGTTTTCGGGCTCGTAGAGCATGAATCTGAAGTCGGTTTTTCGATTCAGCTTCGTTAGCTCAGTATAAGCTAAAGTAGTAAGCTTACGATGTAAGCTTGTACTGAACCAACGAAAAGCTGAATCAAAAAACCGACTTCAGATACCTGTTCTACGACCCCGAAAACCCCTATACACAACGTTTCAGCAAAATTGACGACAAAAGATTTTTTGATTCCCCTTGGTCACCCCTTAAGAAACTTAAAAATTTAAATTTTTAAAAATTTTAAAATTTTATTACCAATCAATCAGACATGCGTTGGAATGCATCCACGCAAAATTTGAGCTAAATTGGTTAAGTTTTGATAAAGTTAACATCAAGTAAACTATCTCCCCCCCAATTGAGGCTGGGGGGGGATATTGTTTACTTGATCCCACCCAGGGACTCAATGTTGGCCGTAAAACCAAACTGTGGGGTAAAAGTGAACGCCACTCCAATCTCCAATCTCAGGGTACACAGTACTATTAAACTAGACTTAACTTCCGCCTATTGCTCTCTGAACACTAACGTTTACAAACCTTACCACACTACATGGTTAGCCTAAGGGTGTGTCCTAAGCACTACACTAGTCCAAGGGCTGAATATGCCAATGAGCTTACCCAAATTTCAGCCTATGCTAAGGAACCCACCTAATTATCACCGAATGGACCCCTTTCATGCCGAGATTCAACATCCTGAGAAAGATACACAGGCCTCACTCCACAAATTACAGACAAGTAGCTACTCTACAAATATAAACAATTCCTGATTCTACAACTCTAAGCAATTTCTAAAACTAGACTCGAACATGAGGTCTTCCTTGACCTGGATACGTACCTGATCTAATTAGCATTAATTGTTCACTACCTACCTATATACTAGTTAAGTTATCTTAATTATCGTTAATTTGACTCGTCATAATGCTTCAACTGGAGGAGTTTACATGAGTAGCCCCAAACATACAATTTTACAATTATTTCGTCTATACGGGACATGCATCAAGACCTCCTCCTGGGAGGAGCTTACATGAAGTGTCCATCATGCATACAAATCACAATTAATAATTAATTGAATTAAATACGAGCCTCAAGACTTGCTTTGTGCGGAGGGATTTCGCTGAGGAACCCGGAAGCGAGGAATTAAAATAACTTAATATCTAAATGGGGCTAGTTCCCATGCTCGTGTACTGAACTTGTGCATATGTAACGTCTGCCTACGCTGTTGCAAAATTCAAGACTGTCCTTATGCCTGCACTAATCTTCCATAGCTCCAAATTGTACTTATGCCCACATACTAAACTGGAAAATCTAAAATCTGTCCTTATGCCTACAAATACTGTAACCCTCTCTAATCTGTTGGACATCAAATTGTGTTCTAACTGGCAGTACCTTAATCACTCTAATTTGTAATTTAATATTCAAAACTGGTGAAATAATGTGAGAAAATAAGAAGAAGTAAACATAAATAAAAATTGTTTTATGATACCAATTTATTAGTTCCAACTAATGCTTCAGTTTGAATGTTAAATCGCAACTATAGTAATTAATTCGTATAATCATTCATTTAGTATGATTTAAATAATTCATGAAAAGTTAATAATCAAATACAATTAAAGTTCACATTTAATATCCGAAAGCAACGTTTTAGTTTACCAATTAAACAGAAATATCTGTTTGTTGCATTTCTGTATATGGTCAAAAGAGTTCATAACTAAGAATGTGACAGGCATCGCACTCTTAGTTATTTGGCTGGAGACATGATCTGCACGATTACGGCTGACCCCTCACAAATTCGACCCCAATCACCCCCCACAAATGGGCATCTAGTACAGTTTTCTGTAAGCTCACTCGCTTGTATGTTTATATGTTGAAGCTCGCAAGTGGTCAGCTGCTGATAGAAATAAAAAATATTAGTCTATCTAGCACCTATCAGATATGAAACTTTTCAACAAAATCGCATACAAAAATGTTTCGGTTTTCCTTGGCCCCTTGCGACTCAAAAAGGAGTTTCGCGAAATCGAATAATTTTGCGATCTTTGAGCTTAGAGTGATCTAACACAGACCCATACCAAATTTTAGCTCAATTGGCCCAGTTACAAAATTTAAAAATTGTTAAAAAAGTTTAAAATTGTTAAGAATTTGAGGGATGGAGGTGTACAGTAGGGCGGTGATGCCCTACTGTCATATTTTATTATTATTTAAAAAGATTCTTCATTCAAAATTAGTCCGAACTTATGTATATGGTTTTTGCTAAAATTGCCCCGATAGTCCGTAATTTGTGTTTGAAATAATATAAATGTCTGTGTTTTGCAAAGATAGATCAGCAATTTGTCATTTTGGTTTCGAAATTCTCTCAAAAGTCTATCTAAAATTTGATTGGCTGGCCAAGTCACGTGTGATCGCGTGATTGCACGTTCTTTCGTTACTTTTAAAAAGGCCAGTCAGTCTTAGTTTTTGCGCTTGAGTCAGCCGGTCGTTTTCTCTTATTCTCTCTGGTCCAACTTTATGCTATTTCCTGTTTGTTATTTCCTTATCCACGGCTTTTGGGGTCTCTCGAGTGCTTTTGAAATCCGGGTTGGAGAGTAAAAAGCCTCCCATCTGGTGATAGGTGTGGACGAGAGTCCCCAATTTTAAATTCCTATCGGGGCCTGTACTTGTATTTCTATGTCCATATTTTTATGCTTATGATCTGCCTTTTCATCCTGTCTTTGGACCTATGATTCTGTAAGTGTAAAGAGTTTTGTCAAACTATATAACCCCCCCCCTCCATTTTATTAAATTTTGTAGTACGGCCACTTGGCCTATTGTATTGTAGCTAGGACTTAGTCGTTTTAGTTCGGTAGGTAGGCGCTCCCTAGGATATTTGGGGTTAGAATCTGGCCGTAGTTTGGGGTGAGCTTTAAGTTTCACGGTATTTGGAATATTCTAATTGGCGAGGCTTGTCGAGGTCGGCCTGGAAATTATCTCCAGTCCGGGTTGCGTATCCAGTCTACAGCGCACAGCACCCCGGTAAAGTTGTTTGGTCGCCTCTTATCCAGTCTCTGGGGCCAAAACTTTACAATAGGCTGCCAGTTTCGGCCTCCACCTCGCCAATTTTGTAAAATTGTACGTACGTTTTCGTATATTTTGTGGGGAAAATATTTTTCCGGAGTCAGGAAAAATATTTTCGATTTTTCTGGAGTTAGAAAAATCCAGGCCCACTAGGTATTTTTCCGGGCGGAAAAATCCTATACGTACTTTCTGGGGGTTATTCTGTGCTTGTCTCGTCATATTGTGCAAATTTTGTCAATTTTGGGGGTAAAATTTTCTATTTTCTCGGGGGTTTTAAGCCACTTTTCTCTCTCTTTCTGGTCATATTTCGGGGTTTTTTCTGGTATTTTGCGGGTAATTGCTAGGTTATTGTTGTATTTGTGTCAAAAATCCCGGCCTGTTTGCGGCGTGTCCCTGTCATTTTTGAGGGATACGTACGTATTTTTGGCGTAAACTAGGACATATTGCCGGTTATTTTACGTATTTTTGTCGTATTTTTGGGCTATTTTCTGTGCGTATTTCCTAATTTTCTTGGTTCATACGTACATTTCTGGCCAATATTACCCAGTTCGTATATAGCTTTGTGGGTTTTTCTGCGTCTTTTGTAAACCAGTTTTTAACCAAAACCAGTCTTTTTACCTACTTTTTTCCATTTAATTTTGGGTTCCTTTCTCATACTAGATCTCATCTACGTACTAATTTTAACTTTACATCAGTTTCATACGTATTTAGATTAGGCCAAAAATGCTAACTAGAAACCAGGCGGCTGCTCAAAGGGAGGACCCAGGAACCTCTGAGTCCTCCGCCCAGGCAAATGTCCCCGCAGATGGGGGCGAGCAGCCTCCAAACCCGGATCTGGCACCTGATCCGGCGGATTCCTCGGTTATAGAGGAATCTACACCTCAAGCGGGGGCAGTGGCCAACCCGCCTGGCCCTGAAAACCCGGGGCGGTCTTCCGCCCAGTCGTCCGACGGAGCCTGGCGGACCGATTTTACTCATCGGGCTGATGAGTTGGGCCAGCTTATGGACGGAAATCGGGCCCACGTTGAGCGGTATGGGTATTTACCGCCACGTGAGCCTACACCGGACGAAGCGGGCGCTTCGGTCAGCCAGGCAGAAAAGTCAAGGATTCTTGACTTTTACCGCCAATACCGGCGGTACCCCCTACTGACGCCGGCCCAACAGAAATGGTTGGGCCTACCCACCCTACAACCTGCAGCACCCGGTGAGGATGCTGGAGTTTTGCTGGCGGCGCGCCGGCATCGGGAAGAGCAGGCCTACTTCCGCCAGAGGGGTTCTTACCAGGGTTGTATGGGAAACAACTTTTCATTCCGAGTGGCCAAAGATTTTCCTGAACGACCAAATCCCCCAGCTCCAGTAAGTCCAGGAGATTTGAATAATTTAGCTAATACAGGGTACCCCGTATTATCGGAGAGATTTTGGGATTCGCTCCAGATTATGGACGACCCTGATAAACCTGACTTGCCCGCAGTAGAGAATCCTCCGGAAAAGGAGGATGACGAGCTTGTGAAGCCGGACGGCGACCAAGCGGCACAGGTGCCGACAGGGCAGCCTGGCCACCCATGGGGTATTAGGCAGGATCTAGGGCTAGATCCGCCCCCTGGCCTAGAGCCGGGTGCGAACCCACCACCTGGCCTGGACGACCCTGTCGCTCCGCCACCAGGTCTCGACCGTCCGGTAGCGGATGAGTCTCCCCTACAGGTACAGACTGGGTCTAACCAGCACTTTACTGGCGGATTCTGGTCTATGGAATCCGGCCTTGAACAGAATGTGGCCCGTCTACAGAGAGAGGGCACACCTGCAGTACCTAGTCCGGGTTCTGCTTTCTCAGATTCTAGTGACAGACAGGCGTTGCCGACGCCGCCTCCAGTACCAGGACAG
>JASAND010022116.1:0-10988 GCA_030248195.1 Trissonchulus latispiculum
TGCAAAGAACCTCCTACAGCGAGACAATGTCAAAAACTATAAGTTTCTGATCCTTTCCCTGAAAATATGGATCTAGACCCAGAATGTTAAAGAGCACGAAAATGGGATGTGAGAGTCGTTTTAGCAATTACTGTATGTAAGGATTAAAGCCGTAAAATTTGAAAATTTCTGAAAGTTAGCTATTCTATTCTACTGCATAAAGTTCGAGCAGTGCTTTCAATAGCTATGAGGACAATCTGGGTATTGGTACAAAGTCTTTCCATTAGTGGTCAATGTCGCCATACTGAAGCAATGCCTATATTCTTACGAATTAGACAGACTTCGGTATTTCAGTCGTTTGTTGGGACTATATTATGTACTTTTTAGTACGCAATATAGGAGTCACTAGTAAAACTGTTTACTAATTTTATGCACCAACTCTCATATTAAAGTGAATAAAATGAAAATACGTAGGAACATTATCTGCTCCGTACATTGCTATAACCATTATGAAATATAGGCGGGCATCAATTTAATTAGCAAACTCCGAATAATTGAAGAAATAAAGCAAACTGACACGAATATGGGGAATGTCGTATTTGACAGTACGAGATTGCACCACGATTTTCCGATAAGGAATATTCATACATGTGCCAACCGTCGCTACCAATTTGGTACATGATTACTTTTTCATTACTTTGATTCAAAGGAAACAGGCTGGAGTCCCAATTGTGATAACTAGAAAGATCAAAGCATACAGCTATGTCGATTTGTACAAATCGAGATACTACTCGTTATCACATTAACACTATTACGTCGGAAAGAAAGACATATTTTTGTTATGCCTGAAGGCAGAACTATTTACAAGTGGTTATGATTTGCACTGTGGATGAATGACCTACACAAACCTAGCCTGTCTTCAGCATGGATCTAGTATGCTGTTATGCTCTTTTCTTCATCCGGCGGGAGCAAACCTGCTGATCAAGGAGGTCTTTAAAAGGCGGTTCTGTATATTATTTGTAATTTTTTTATTATCTTACTGCGCTGTCATCGTCTTATGTAGATTGCACACGCGTTTTAAATTTGCTACGCTCTCCTCAAGCAGAAGTTTACTTTGGAGTAAACCCCAACAATGTATATGTCACAGTAAAGTAGTACATTTAGGGATGTACTACATGCCTAGAAAATTTCAGTGCTGTACTACATCACTAGTCAAGTTGTACATTGGAGGTTAAAGGCCTGAAATGTACAACTTTACTGACAAATTTCAGTAATGTAGTACATCATTGAGTGTTTGTCAGGGATGTAGTACACCACTAAAACGTTTTCAGTAAATCAGAACATTTCTGTCTGCTTCCTGTCTCTATGCTATAGAGGGAGAAAATTTACAGACTGAAGAATACAAGTCTTCATGTCCTACAAGTATTCCACGAAAATGCACGCAATTTCCGGAATTCCGGGTTTTCAGGATTTACGGATTTTAAAAATTTTCTCGTATACCCACAAGATGGGCATAAAGCTCCTATCGAACTGACAACTTTTGTAATATAACGAATTCTGGAATATTTAGAATATTTACTCTATTCCCGGAATTTACGGAAACCGAATTTTCCGGATTTCAAGAATTTTCTCTAATACCCACAACATGGGTATCATTCTAAAGCTCTCGAAGAGCTGAACAAATTTTGTAATATAATCAATGCCTCGAAATGCATCTAATCCCCGGAATTCATGCCTCCATTAGAAAACTTTCTTTGCTCAACAAGGCTTTGAAATCATACCCACATTGTGGGATATTGGAGAAAATTTTAAAATTCCGGAAAATTTAGTTTTGCGAAATTCCGGGCACTGAGTGCATTTTAAAAATGTCTTTCTTTTACAAAAGTTGTTGAACGCGATAAAAGCGTTTGAATAATACACATCTTATGGGTATTGGAGAAAATCTTCAAAATCCGGATATTTTGAAATCCCGAAATACCGGAAATTGGATGTATTTTCGTGAAAAAATTATAAAAGCAAAAATATGCAGCGGGACCAGCTCTATTCTATCATGGAAACAAATTCTTGTTTGCAATTAAAATTGGGAGAATGACTAAGATTTTCGGGAATGAAATCCGGAATTCAGAATTTGTTGGATTTTCGATATCTCGGACTCCTGAAGATTTTAAAAATATATACATTGTTTGGGTTTACTCCAAGGTTAATCTGCTATAAACGGTCGAGGTTTGTATTTGTGCACCCATTTTTTGGTCGTACTATACTATGAAGACGCCTTGAATGTAGCTCAATAGCGCGACAACGATGTTTCCTGTTCAGAACCAGGACAATACTTGATATTATTTGCAATACATAACCAGGAGTAATTGTGTGCATCTTTTATGGTAAAAAATGCAAAATACACGAAAAATTGGGCAAAACTACATTTCGCTAAATTTCCTTGATTTCCTTGATAAATTTGTTTAACTTTTCGCATTTCGATTTATTTGTATGTCCAGTAAATTCATCTTGCACGACTTGTAAAGTTTCAATGAAAGAATAGAATCGTACAATAAACTAAACCCATGCACGAGAAACCATTGTAAACGCATTACAGTGGAGAGATTATTAGTTCAAAATGCATTTACAGAAAATTCAACAGGTTATAACCACAGCAAGCCTTTACTTTTAATGTAATTTTCACGGATGCACATACATTGGGTCCTCAATATTTATTACTGAAATACTATTGTTTACGATTGGTGATATTTGTAGTTGTAAAAAGTATAAAAAAGTATAAAAATCCGAAAATGTAGTGCTAAAAAGTGTTAAAAATATGTAAAAATTTGGTGTAAAAATGTAAAAAGTGGTGTTTATAAGTTTAAAAAACTGTTAAAAAACCCGAAACTTTTCTACTGCTAATAAACTGTAAGCGTTTTTTACCATTTTTACTTTTTTACAATTTAGAACTCTACAACAAATTGTAAACTGGAGGTTTCACTAACGGGTTGTGACAAGCTGGAGAAGTGGCCTGAAAAGTGAGGTAAAAATTAAGTTTGCTAGATTTCACAAAAGTTATTTTAAATGGTTTTCCTACTATGCGCACCCGAGTTGACTTATTTTGTGATATACAAAACTGTGAAAATTGCAGGCTTTTTGGAAACATAGGCATTTTGCCATCAAGCTATATTGTAAAATTCCCATTTTTGCAAACATCAACGTATTTATTCATACCTTAGGATCACTTTATGGCTTCCTTTTAGTGCGTATCGCACTAGCCAGTCAGTTAATTTGCATAAGACATCCCCTTTCACATTATAGTACGTCTAACAAAATAAATTTTAGATACTAAGATTATTTAAAAATTAGCCAGTCGCAGTTGACTGGCTAATTCTAGTGTTAAAAGTAATGGGACTGTCAAAGTTGACTGGCTAAGACTGGCTAACTCTAACGTTAAAGATATAGCCAGCAAACCATTCAAATTTTTCAAAATATGGCATATTATATATCAATGAAAAGCTCTCATTGCAGGGACAAATTCATCTCATAGAACTATGGTTCGGAAATACTTCTATTTTAAGTTAAGTGCTGTTTTACTTTATTCACTGTTCTAAAATTTTGTTTCCTTTGTCAGTCTTACTTACCTTAGATTACAGGATGCGTCAGAACTGGCAACGTAGTAACGAACAGTATTTGGAATGTCGTTTGCTCCATACCAAAAACTATGTTGGAGCCTTAATAAAACACAAATTCTGCTAACGGTTGTGCACTAATACAACAAATCCTTGCGTTCGCTCATAAACAGTGAACTCAAGATTCGTTTTGAGTCAACACAGACCTTAGTATATTACCTTAAAAATGGTTATTTCAGATAAAGCAGACAGTACAAGAACAAACCCCGTTCCAGTAAGAAAGTTTAGTTCTTCCGTTGAAGACTGAAATAATGGCAAGGTTGCATTCTCGTTGTCATTTTTGCACTCTTCCGAAGCTTTTTCGAAACTCCTCGAGTCACCCTTGTACTTGTAACAATTATCATCATTGTAGGATTCATAGTCTTTGGGACAACCTGAAGTAAAACACGATACAATCACGAAATCCTTTCGAAACCGAAACCACCACATACCTATAACTCCTAACCATGCCTTTGATCTTTAAATCTTCGGTTTTGTTGCCTCACTTTCAGAATGTTCAGAGAAGTTTTCATTAACCAAAACTCTTAGAATTTTGGCAAAGGTTTTGTTGAAATTATGTGGACGAGATGCGTGTCACAATAAAGTTGGATTCTCCACTCTCACAAGAAAATTCCCTATCTAAAATATACAGAGTTAATTTGTCAGCAAACTAATAACGCCGTTCAGGTTGCACAGGCGCTTACAGTACACCAGAATAATTATACAACTGATTACCAGCATATCGTACTGTAATAGGGATAGATGTTGCAGTGTTCGGCCAAAACACGGTTTCGTTTCCGTTTTCACCTAAAAGATGATATAATGCTTTTACCTTGTGCTAACTTGATCTAATCTGGAGACACCCAAATTGGCTTCAGGGCCCCGTTGCATAAAAGTAAGGAGTAATTACTCCTGAATTGTCATTAGCATTATGTCAGCAGTGTCACGAGTCGTGAGATTTGCGTTGCATAAAATACTAATGACACAATTATTTCTTACTTGTAATTATTCACGGTTTTCTTACAATTTACTAATGACTTTTCAAGAGTATTTTTCACTAGTTCTAAGGCAGAAACTGAGGAGTAAAAATTTTGAAGTAAATAACATCATTTATTTGGGATATTTTTAACTCATTTTGATTGTGAATATTTGTTAATGAATGCGTAGCTAGTTGTATGTAAACTATAAACAAATTTCGATGATTACCAAAAACAGCAAATTAGAAAAAAACAATAGAAAATATGGAGAAATTAGGGCACACAAGGTAATTAAATAACGTTGTGATGAGAAAATCCAAAAATACATCTTAAAACTCAAAGAAACTTAATATTTCCTACATTCATGGTAAAAATTAACCTGTAGAAATGACTGCTATATTCAGCAGTAAAATAGTCAGACTAATGACTTTTATGCAACACTGCTGTATTTCATTAGTAAAATTCAGGGGTTAATTTACAGCTGGCACTGATGACTTTTCAGACTAATAACACCTGACTTTTATGCAATCGTTACTTGTGACATTTCATTAGTAATTACTCCTGACTCAGGAGTAATAGTGTTTTACGCAACGGAGCCCAGCTGTATGCTGAAATTCACCGATTTCGTTCGCCAGGATTACTATCTAATTTGACCAGCATTCGATTCTTTAGCCGAACAGTCCGCAATCAAAATCTTCGCTTCATATTGTAAAGTTTTGGTCCCAGAGACTGGATAATGGGCGACCAAACCACTTTACGGGGTGCTGTGCGCTTGAGGCTGGATACGCAACCTAGACTTGGAGATAGTTCCAAGCCGACCTCGACAAGCCTCGCCAATTAGATACACCAAATATTCGTGAAACCTAATTCACACTCCCACTACGTTACCCCAAGCCTAGACCTTGAGTACCCTACTTACCGAACTAGAGCAAAACTAAACCTAGCTAAAATTCACAGGGGCCAAGTGGTCGTAGTACAAATTTAATACAAAAGTGGAGGGGGACTTACAGATTGATAAGAAGTTCCAGAGCAGTGACCATAAATGACAGGTACAGAGCAAATATGAATAGTGAATTGGGCAAGAAAAGAAATACAAACAAAATTAATACGCCCCTTGCAAATATTCGGGTGTCCAACACCCAATCTATTACCAGATTTAGGTGGCTTTTACTCGTCTAACCCGACTTTCAAAGCTCTGAGGGACCCCGAATGGTACCAGAAAAATTACTATGAGCAAAAATTTGGATATAAAAAACAACGGAGAAACCGACCAATCAACGTGAAAAGAAAACGTAGTCTAATTGAAAAGAACACTGGAGGCAGCCATAGTGATTATGAAATCAGGTGACGTGCCTCCAGCCAATAGAATTTTGACAAACTTTTGAGAGAGAGGATTTAGAGCGTAACTGGGGAAATACATGATCTATCTTTGCACAAATACTAGCAATTACAATATTTCAAATACAAATTATGAACTATCGGGGCAATTTTGACAGAAATAAGATACATAAACTAGGATTAATTTTGAATGACGAATCTTTTTCAATAATAGGGAAATACGACAGTAGGGCATCACCGCCCTACTCTACCTGTCCCCAGGGCTTACCGCCCGAGCTCCTGTGAGGGAACTGGCGGAAAACCCAAAATTTTGAACCGGAAAGAATTTTTTAGGAAACTAAAAACGAGGATACGGCCATACGTACGTAGAAAATAGAAAAATACGAAATAGAAATAAGTGAGCAAAACTAGTAGTAGAAACGTAAATAGAAAAGAAAAATTTTGCGAGGCAATACAGGTATGGAATCATCCCCGGATCCAACTAAACAGGCGCCTGGACTAACGTCAACCACGGGTGGAGCGCCGAATTACCGTCAGCTATGTAGTCAGCTGGAATTAGAGCGAATATTTTTATAAATTGAAAGAACCGGATAGGGTGCCATTGCGCGGCATAGCGAGATCACCCTGAAACAGAGGAGCGCTCGCCTCACGACATCGAATCACCTCGATGGTGGGCCGGTACATGCCGGTACAGTGCCCATGGAGACGCAACTATCTGATGGCAGGGAGGCATATGCCGCCGACCCCTCCAGTTTGGTAAGCATAATTTTAGGGGCAGGGTCCGTTGGGACAACTACCATTTGCGCCCGCCAAAGTAGAGTTTTAAGTTAAGGTGTGGTGACCGTACTAAAGGGAATTCGTAAGGACCTTTTTGTCCATCCCCGGACGCCTCACTGAACTAGTAGCGAGAAATTTTGAACAACTAGAAAATTTAGGTTAGGCTTGTAGGTTAAGTTTTTGGTACTTTTTAGGAAATTTTCACAAATACACAAGGAAACGCAAGAAAAAAATACAACTTACATAGTACATAAGACACAAAATCACCCGCATATATTATGGCTAGGCTTTTTAGGAAGGAACTGGTTAGGTTAGAATTTACTCTATTTAAGGGGTCTAGATAAGAACTAAATCTATTTAAAAGGTTAGAATTAAAATAAGGAATCTAAGGTTTAGATAAGAATGCGTAGAAAGGTAAAATTTTAGTAGTTAAAGAGATCGATTTAAAAGGTAAGTAAATAAGATGAGATCGTTTTGAGATAAGAGATAATACTTTGGTAGGAATGATTAAAGCAACATATTATGACTAAAAATGACTAAAAACAAAAATACCTGTTTCATATATATTATATATATATATATATATATATATATATATATATATATATGAAACAGGTATTTTTATTTTTAGTCATTTTTTAGTCATAATATGTTGCTTTAATCATTCCTACCAAAGTATGTATCTCTTATCTCAAACAGATCTCATATTACCTTTTATATCGTCTCTTTAGCTGCTAAAATTTTCAGATTCTTTGTACAAACTTAGATTCCTTATTTTAATTCTAACACTTTTAAACGTTTGGATTCTTAGTCGGAACCCCTTAAGTATTGGAGTTCTAACTTTCCAGTTCACTACCAAACCTAATAGCCGTAATGCGGCATCTGTACTGTACTATGTAAGTTGTATTTTTTCTAGCTGTTTCCTTGTGGATTTGTGAAATTTAAAAAAATCAAAAAGCCTGAAACTTGAACTTCAAATTTTCTGAACCCGATTCAAAATTTCTCGCTACTGAACCATTGAGGCGTCAAGGATGAACAAAAAGGTGCAACACTTCCTTATTACGGTCTACACTAACCCAAAACTCTGAACTGTAATTTAGTTGTAGTTGCCTAAAATTGTAAGAACAGCGGCATGCTTGCCACTGCCAAGTTGCGTCTCCATCGCTGATGGCGTTGATTCATGTCGTGAACAACTCTCCTGTTTCAGGGTGATCTCATGCCTCTAATATCCTATCCGGTTCTTCAATTTATAAAAATATTCGCTCTGACTGACGGCTAATTGCGCTCCACCCACGTGGTTGACGATCCAGGCTCCTGATCCGTGATGATTCCACCTTGTTGCCTCGCGAAATTTTTCTTTCTATTTACGTTTCTACTAGTTTACTATTTCTATTTCGTATTTTTCTATTTTCTACGTACGTAATATTATATTTAGTTTCTAAAATTCTTTCCATTTTGGGTTTTCCGCCAGTTCCCTCTGGGAGCTCGAACCTAGGAGACAGGTAAGGTAGGGCGGCCGATTTGCGATAAATTGTTTCCCCTATTGAATTCGTCATTCAAAATTAATCTAGTTTTATGTATCTTATTTCTGTCAAAATACTTACGAGCTCAATTCATAATTTGTATTTGAAATTTGCTGGCAACGAGATAGATCATGTATTTCCCCACTTAAATCTCTCTCTCAAAAGTTTGTCAAAATTCTGTGGCTGGAGGCACGTCATATTTTCTCCGATATTCACTGTTCGAACTACGTTTTCTTTTTCACCTTGATTGGTCGATTTTCTCCGTTGTTTTTATATCCAAATTTTGCTCATAATATTTTCTGAGTACCATTCGGGGTCCACTCAGAGCTTTGAAAGTCGAGTTAGACGGTAAAAAAGCTCACACAATTTGGGTGTTGGACGCGAGATATTTACGGGAAACCGTATTAATTTTGTTTGTATTTCTTTTCTTGCCCAATTCATATTCATATTTGCTCTGTACCTGTCATTTATGGTCACTGCTCTGGAACTTCTTATCAGCTCCGCAAGTCCCTCCTTTTGTACATTGCTACGACCTTGTGTGAATTTTAGCCTAGGTACTCCTGAGTTCGAGCTGGGGTACTCCAAGGTCTGAGCTGGGATTGTGGGATGTGAGTTAAGGTTTCACAGTATCCTGTGGCGGGCCTCGAGGTCGACTTGGGCAAGTCTAGGTTGTCAATCAACCCCGTAAAAATGTTTTGGTCGCCCAACGGGACCAAAGCGAGAAGGTGAGACTGTTCGGCTAAAGAATCGAATGCTGAGATGGTAATCCTGTGTGACAGACATCATTGTCCCTTGACTTCCGTTACGTAAAACACTACTCCTGAGTCAGGAATGAGCTAATGAAATGTCACAAGCAGCGATTGCATAAAGTCAGGTGTTATTAGTCTGAAAAGTCATCGATATAGCTATAGAGTACCGTAATATTACATAAAGTCATTAGTCTGACTATTTTACTGCTGAATATAGCAGTCTACAGGTTAATTTTTACCATGAATGTAGAGGAAATATTAAGTTTCTTTGAGTTTTTAAAGCTGGATTTTCTCATCACAACATTATTTGAAACCCACCTTGTGTGCCTTCTCCATATTTTCTATTGTTTTTTTTTTCACAATTTGCTGTTTACGGTAATCATCGAGAATTTGTTTATATTTACATACAATAATACGCATTCATTAACAAATATTCACAATCAAAAATGAATTAAAAAATATCCCAAATAAATGATGTTATTACTTCAAAATTTTAGGATTTCTGCTAGAACTGAGTGAAAACCCTTCTTAAAGTCGTGAAACAAGACGAGAAAACCGTGAATAATTTACAAGTAAATAATTGTGTCATTAGTATTTTTATGCAACGCAAATCTCACGTCGTGATATTAACAATGACAATTCAGGAGTAATTACTCCTTGCACTTTTATGCGGCAACCCTGAATATCTCCAGATTAGATCAAGTTAGCACAAATAAGCATTATATCATCTTTTAGGCTGAAACCGATATTTTGGCCGAACACCTCAACATCTAATCCCTATTGCAGTACGATATGCTGTGTCAATTTATAATTGATGTGTACTGTAAGCGCACAGTATTAGCTCTGTATATTTTAGATAGGGAATTTTCTTGTGAGAGTGGAGAGACTGTTGTGACACTCTCATCACTGGTAAAAACTTTGCCAAAATGCAAAATTTTGGTTAGCTTCTCTGAACGCATTCTGAAAGTGAGCAGCGAGATTTAAGCTCCAGGAACCACGTGGTAGGAGTTATAGGTATGTGAACGGACTCGGTTTCGAAGGATTTCAAATTTGTATCGTGTTTACTTTCAGGTGCCTCTAAAGACTATGAATCCTACGAGCTCGTGATAATTGTTACAAGTACAGAGTGACTCGAGGAGTTTCGGGAAGAGTGCAAGTATTTGGCGAAAATGCAACCTTGCCCGTGGCCGAGTCTTCAACGGAAAATTCAAACTTTTCTTGCTGGGCGGGGTTTGTTCTTGTACTGTCTGCTTTATCTGGAAATAACCATTTTTAGGTAATATACTACTTTGGAACATGTTGACTCAAAACGAATCTTGAGTTCACTGTTTATGAGCGAACAGGATTTGTTGTATTAGTGCAACCGTTAGCAGAACTACGTGTTTTATTAGGAATCCAACATGATTTTTGGTATGGAGCAAACTGACATTCCAAATTCTGTTCGTGCCACGTTGCCGAGTTCTGACGCATCTATACAAGGTAAAGTACTGACAAAGCAAAATTTTAGAACAGTGAAATAAAGTAAAACAGCACTTAACTTAAAATAGAAACATTTCCGGACCATAGTTTGGATAATTTGTCCCTGCAATGAGAGCTTTCATTGATATATAATATGCCATATTTTGAAAAATTTTAGTGGTTTGCTGAAATATATCTTGCAACGTTAGAGTTAGCCAGTCTTGAAAATACAGTCAACTTGTTAGTCCCATTACTTTTAACACTAAATTAGCCAGTCAACGCATTTGGTAATTTTAAATTAATTTAGTATCTAAAATTTATTTTGTTAGACTATAATGAGAAGATGTCTTAATGCAAATTAACTGACTGGCTAGTGCGATACACTAAAAAGAAATGTAAGTGATCTAAGGTATGAATAAATACGTTGATGTACAAAAATGGGGTTACCTGGCTCTTGATGAGCAAAAATACTATGTTTCAAAAAGCCTATTTTCACGAGTTTGTATATCGCAAAATAGATCAACTCGGGATATGCATGGC
>JASAND010022117.1:0-18087 GCA_030248195.1 Trissonchulus latispiculum
GGCGAGGCTGTCCCGACCGTCTCCTGTAGTCGGTCTGTTATCCATCTGTGCCACGGTCTCCGCGTCCGCTACGTCAGGGCGTGGTAACGGTGTTAGTACGTAGGTTAAACTACTAGCCCCGCTACAACTGGTCGCTTTCGTGAGTTTTCCCACACTTCGAGAAATCCATGTTCAAAAATTGTTTTCATGTTATTGCAAGTAGTTGTTAAGATTTCATGTTGTTCAAGCCGAAGAGCTGAAATGAGACAGCTATACTGTACCTAGTTGTAACAAGCACATTCTAAGCTTTGAAATGATATAGAAATTATCGTTGAACACCAAAAATTGAGCAAATTACAGTCAATCAAAATTTGCTGCAAATACCCGAACCAGCACCTTAAGGTGGTGATTCCTTTTGGAGACATCAACTTTGAACCCTTATTACTCAGTCATAAGGCTAAAGTAATTTTTTTTCGTGAGGCAACGGCTACATCATGTGATTCTACTATCAAATAGCTGGGGACCCTTTTTTTAATTATCATGAAATCACTTTTCGTCATGAAGAAATTAGCTAAAATATTTGCGCAACCTGGATTTTGCCTACTTTTCCCAACTTTAGCAAGCGGCCACTGTAGCTAGAAAGCAACAATTGGGGCAACTAAAAAGGGACCCTGGCTACTTTTGTGTAAAACAAATCTAGTAAGTGGCAGCCCTCTAGCTTGCATAGTAAATGCTATTATTTGATTTCCGCAGAAATGACAACTTTTCAACGCCAAAATAAGAAAATCGGCTATATCTCACACCAAAGATTAGCTAGAAAGCTGCTACCAAAAGCAAAAATGTAGACCTCAACGAGATCTTTCAAATGACTATAGTCATAACTATGCAGCTGCTGCTCAACTGTCAGAATTTGGCGAAAGCCGTCCTGAACGGAAATCTCGAAATTTTGAAGCGGGATTTTGCGTAGGGTGTTAAAACACCAAATGAACTTATTTTGGAAAGTTTCATCAAATTTCATCTTGCTTTGAGCCGTCAACCTACAATGTTTACCCAAGAGGAATCACCACCTAAGAAATAATAATTCCCGTATACACGTTGTATAAATAGCAGTAACGGCCGACTCGGCCAGCAGAAGTTCTCGGTTTGGGCTCGGTGTGTTTGTGTGTGTCTCAGTTGAGATGCTTACCCGAAAATTTCACTCAGGAAAGACTCTTCTTCAAGTTTATCAAGGAAAATTGGTAACCAACCACCTCTTCCTTCGCACATCTGTTTTGCATTAGTGAAGTTCTGACCATAAGTTGGTGTTAGCAAATAGCAGTTTTTAGCATTTGTTGGCATTGTGTAGTCGAGCTTGCAGTCGGCATTCGCTAAAAACGAAATGGAAAGCGCTGGATAAGGAATTGAGCCATGCGATTCGTCATACCTAGCTAATACACAAATTGTCCCGAAAAGTCAACGTTAGTGTTTTAACTGCTCTCTTTAACTCTTACATATTAAGTCGTGTGTGTGTCGTACATATTAAGTTTGTGTTTTGTTTAAGTGTTTCCAGGTTCTGAATAGCGTTGCGCTAGCGCGCTTAATATTAAGCTAAGACGGTTTTAGCACCGACACAAATCTGAGTGAAAGTATATTTCTGCATTTTCAAACTGCAAACTTCATTTTCTATCATTAGAGACACAAAATGTCTGTTGGGTAATGAATAGTGGCCTCTGTGTGACCGACACTTTTCGTTTAATTTTATGGCTTTCGTAGCTCGATAGAGAAATGTTGGTTGATTTCTACTTAAATGGCAAGCTTTCAAAAGTTTAACTTAAAACGATAATATCAACCGTAGGTTGTCTTTATGTATTTTATTTTTTCTAAGCTTTGCAAAGTGCTGCGGCCAAGCTGCTTAGTTTTGATTCTTTCAGCGCTAAATCTGCGTCTTTGTGAGCATTGTCATAAGACCAATTACAAAAACTGCTTCGTTGAAAAGCCTGACTGCTTTATGAAACCGTGTGTACGGTAGAAAATATGCGGTTGTAAAATACATTTTGAATTTGGACGAGGTTCCTAGAGAAAAGCTAAAAAGGTGCTTCAGAGAGCAAGGTGGTGCATCATGAGATCTTTTGAATGAAGATAGTTGTAACCATGCAGCTGCTAGCCAACCAGTCAAAAGTTGGTTAAATCAACTCCGCACGGAAACGCTGACTTTTTGAAGCGGGATTGTGCCGAGGGGGCTATAACGCTAAAAGAAGTAATTTTGGAAAGTTTCATGGAATCTGTACTTGATTTGGGACGTGCGCTAGCAATAGTATCCCAAAAGGAATAACCACTTTATGCTGAGAATCCTTCACAAATCAATTGTTTACCTCGAAATTGGCAGTTGCAAAGTGAGACATTCAGTGAGCCATATACATTGAGCTAGATGGAGGTAAGATGCAAAACCGTAGGCACTGACACATGAGATAAATTTGAGCTGAGAAACGATTTGACATAAAATATTGTGGTTGGCTATACATCTAGTACACTATGTGAAATACTAGGTTGGCAGTATACACCAATTGCTATATTTAGAGTGGTCTTGAAAGAGCTATTTACTTGCACGTCGTTTTCTCTTTTCGGATTTCTGACTCTTCCCATCCGTTGCCATTTCGTTTGCTTTAATCTAAACTACAAAATACTCAGTCATGTACTACAAAAAACTTTTTCTTGTTGTATACATGATGAAATCATGAAGTCCACATTGCACAAGCTATTCCGAATGGTGTTCGGTCTCAACTTAAATGGAAGGACACCCTACTGTCTTAGAAACCTTCATAACTGTTGCACGTTACCAAAGCGGCAAATTCTGGAACTTTGCCAATGGCTTGATTCCTGTAAGGGTTTGCATTGCAGACGGTCACAGAAGGAAATGGTATCGGCTCGTCATTGACCACCTAAACGAAAACATAGGTACCAGCTATTGGTCATCAGTTGCTTTGTGGTTTGTACAAAAAGTGATGGAGTTTTTTTCTAAATTAAACAGCATTTTTAATTGAATTTCTCTGTGAATTGAAATTGCGAAAAGTTGTTCTTAAGTGGTGGTATCCTTTTGTGGTTATTTTTTAAACTGCTTTTAAATTTTGCGAGTAGGAAAGAGCTTTATACATCGTTCTAAAGCTGATAATCAGGACATTAATGTGAGCCTAGAAAACTAATAAAATTAGCAAAAAATTGCATTTTTTGACAATGACTAATACAGAACAAAAAGGCTGAACATCGATTTGTCAAAACTGCGGAATCAGCCAAACTTACTTTTTGTGCTATTATAGAGGGGACTTAATGTGTAGAGGGACGTTTTTGAATTTGGCTCTGTGTCACTTAACGGTTGGAGAAAATTCGCAATGCACGAAGACACAAAATATCTAAACTTTACACTAAACTTTCTCAAAACTGGAAACGTTTTAGCAACAACCAACAAAAACAGCGGAACCAGGTCCAACGAAACCAACCGCTATAGTACGAATCTGCATCCTGCCAAAAATTGTTCGAATCCGTCGGATAGTTTTTGAGGAATCGATGTTCAAAACAAAATAATCGCAATAATAAAACAAAACTTTTTATCTTTTTACCTAAAAATATGGAACTAGTCCCAGATTGTTAAAGGCCTCGAAAATGGCTTATTCAGTAAGTTTTGCCTAAGTTCATGGAGGATTAAAGTCGTGAGAATGAAAGATACCCTAAGGCAGACCAGCACTATAAGTCTTTAGCAGGAGAACTTTGCAACCATTCCACATTTGTTTTGGCCGGAATCACTGTAGCAGGTTGTAGTGCGCTGACCTTAATATCAACTATATGGTGGCCGAAATAAGATACTGTAGGCAACGAAACACAGGCTCTGTTTCGATATCATCAACGACGCTCACCTTAATAACGACATGGGGAGGATTGGTAATATATCCTTTAACAATGATACCAGTTTCGTAAATGCAAAGTGCACTGGCAATGATAGTTACAAGTAACCAAAACCACACTCCATTTCTGTGCCGAGCCCTTAGCACAATATTTAGCCCATGGATCGATGTCATTACATTCGATCTAAAGTTTTACGCACACTTTGAGAAAATAAATGACAGATTTCACAAAATAAAAAATGTCAGACCTCAGAAAATGGCTGAAGCAATTTAGTCATCTTGTTGGTGCAGATGTGCAGTTTCAGTCTATCACTGCTATCTAATTTCTGTTAAAAGCCCGTTCTTGCAGCCATTTGTCAAATTGCACAGTAATGACTGAATAAGCAGCATTGCACTTATTATGTACACATACTTAAATTAATTAATTAATTTGATCTTTGTTTGAGTTTATTGTTCATTAGTTTTCAGAATATGCAATTTTCTTTTTAGTTTAAGCAGAATTATAAACGTTCTGAAGATAAATCAACTGAGAAAATTGGAATTAGAAGAAAGCATAAATTAGCATTGTGGGTGGGATACATAGGATCTACATGATGGTCTAAGCTTTTTTGAGAGTAAATGTCGAAAAAATCAAAATTATTGGTTGTAAGTTGTAACAGAGTTACGCGGGTACACTGAATCAAAAGCGAGCCGAATGCAGCAAACGAAAAAACGGTAATAAGTCGAACTGAATTGTATTCAATGGAACCAATGAATTGACAGTTGGCAAGCGATGAGACACTTTTGCTACTAAATAAACTAGAGTGAATGCAATGCAGAATCAAACATAAGAGTGCACATAATGATCACACGACTAATGATCTCTCACACTGAACCAGCTCTTTCACTGTTGTTGGATCAGACAAATTGAAACTATTCTAATAGCAGTAGATTCTAGCGAGGAACATCAATGAGTCTAAGTGCAAGTTCTGTAATTTAAAATATATTCTTCATGAATATGGTTCTTCCACTTGTTGTTATAACTGCTTTTAGTCTCATAGAGGGAAAGTTACAATTGCTTTAGTTCCAATTGTTTGCTTCGAGAGCATAAAATCTATTGTAGTTTGGTTAGGTGAGTGCCTGATTGGGCAAACTTTTAGACGAATATAATTTTAAAAACTGGAGGAGTACCAATGATTGCATCATTTGATGTAAGAGATAATAGAAAATTAAATATGAAGAAAGACATAACATGTATCGTCCGTATTTTTATGTTATTGTGGATTGTATTATTGCAACATATAAATGCAAACTTTTAACGGTTCTACTTGCTTTCCGATTAGATATAAGATTTATTGAAAAATAGACTCTACGCTAGCTTTAGCGTTCGCGTAACCTATCCATTATGATTGTGTCTCACCCAGGCACAAAATAGTCTCGCCGAGGCACAAAGTGGTCTCACTCAGGCACAAAATTCGAAATCAAAAAAAATCGAATGGAGCGGCGCCTGTCCCTAGAATGCAGCGATATATTGGTAATGATAATGCCATCACAAATGCTAAGAACAATTTTTCGAACATTATTGGCGGCTTCGATCCAAACCAGCCACAGTATCATTTGTTAATGGATACGGAAATCTTAGCTTATCTCGATTATGTACAGAATCTTTTAGGTTAACAGTGTTACATATTAATTATTGTAGTGTAATCGCTATACTGCTATTGATATACTGTTATTGATATACTGTTTTACTGTAATCACTGTATGAGATTGATTGTTTGAAAATTTCAGTTTAGTTAGTTGTATATTTTGTCGCCTTGTACACCTGCTTTTTATTTGGCATACGCTCAAATTAAAGGTACATACATCAATTAAATACATAACGTACGCTTAGTTTGTTGAATATAATTGTGCCTCAGTGAGACTGCTGTGTGCCTCAGCGAGACCGTTTTGTGCCTGGGTAAGACTTTTGTGCCTCAGCGAGACTTGTGCCTGAGTGAGACTAGCTGTGCCTGGCTGAGACTGTTTGTGCCTCAGTGAGACTTGTGCCTGGGTGAGACTACACCTCCATTATGGCAGCAAAGCTTCTGTCGGTAAACGAATAAATAAATTGACTAGATAAATCAAATAAAGTGATTAAAACACATAACAGCAAATGCAAGTCTTTTACAGGGGCACTACTCATGTAGCGCTTCTATCAGGGTTGGTGGATCAGGAAGAAACCAAGGACAAGCCCGAACGGGAGGCGTCAAGTACCCTTGTACCCACGAAACCAGGACCTAGAAGAGAGAAGGGAATAGGGAGGTTTATTACAATTTGGGCAACTCCTGGAAGCTTCAATTCGACTTTCTACTGCAAAGAATTTTGAAAATTTTTAAAATTTGCACAACAAAAACTTGACCGGGCCTCACCGGGCCCGACCGGGCCTAGCCGGGCCTCCAAGGCCCAGCTTGGGCCGGGCTTCCGCGGCTGACCGTGCCCGGGCACAACTCGACGGCCTGAATGATAAAACTACTGTAGCGCTTCTACCAGGGCTGGTGGACCAAGAAGAAACTGAGGACAAGCCCGAACGGGAGGCGTCAAGTACCCTTGTACCCACGAAACCAGGACCTAGAAGAGAGAAGGGAAGAGGGAGGTTCAGCTTTTCACTCACCATTGAAAGTAAAGAATTGGCCCCGCCGGGGATCGAACCACGGCCCTTCAGACTCCGGAGCAGACATGCTAACCACTACACCACGGGACCATCAGCTGAACTCCCATTGCAGGCTTATCAATCTTTCCTATGCCTGCTTCCCTTACACTTAGGTATAATTGGCCAAATGTGACAATTGTGTCAGAAGAGCATGTAAGTGTTGGGGCTAGCATTTTTTTCTTTTGGAGATAAGCTTTTCATTGGTGTTGTCCAAAGACAAAACGCATGTTCTGGCTTCAAGTCAGATTTTGTGGGCTAATGAAAGCTTCCTTCGACCTAGCACATGTATCGAAAACATTATTATTACAATTACCCTAAATAGTTTATTTGATTTTATGTTGCTTGGTTGCGCTCTGACCATAGTAGGGAAATACTCTAGCTTGATGCTACTGTATATTTGGTAGTGTATGAGCTGACCAAACTTTACGAGTGGGAAACTGCGCACAAGGAGAACGTCGAACCTGGAGGAGATGTAGTTCCAGTCGACATATGCTAACCTCGCCAAAGTATCCTAAGTGCAACCTACCGAATGGAGTTTAACCACCGATGAATAACAAAGACTCAATTATGAATAACCCACCCCAAATTTACTGAATAGTACACACTTAAAAGATACGATCTACCTATCCAATTTCTCTTAGAAAAACCTTACTTACCGGCTATACAATGCTAAAACAAAAACCTAACTAAAATGACGCTCTAAAATGGTCCGAAAAGAGACCACATTTACTTGAAAATGGTATGCTTGGCAAAGGGGGTGACCCCCGAAAAAGCGTACAATTGAGTGCGAGACAGCTACAGGAAATAGAAAAAGACAAATAAAGTTTACAGAAATTTTTAGTACCAAATGAAATAAAACAACACAAAAATTCTCAGCAAACGAAGACAATTACAGACAAATAACCCCAATAAAATACCCTAACTAAATGAAACTAAACTAACTCAGAGAACTTTTAGAGAATTTAGAAGAACTTACTAAAAGAGAATAGAAATGGAGACTTTCAGAAATAGAAGAGAAACATTTAAATTATAAAAAAGTAGTGAGCTCTCACAGGGTCACCCTGTAGCTTATGTGAGTCTAAGGCGGTCCCCACCTTAGGCTAATGCACAATGTAATAAAATAATACAGGCGGTATGGAGCGAGGATAAATACACGACCAGCACGGGTGAAAGAAAACACAAGACTGAATGTAGACCGGCATAGGGAGACTAATCTAGTTTTGAGAAACGCTGGAAGAATTTGATTGGTTAATTTTGAGACCCCCTTAGAAAGCGAGAAGTTGGGAGAGACTCTCAGCGAAAATAGTTAAGTACACAACGCCGCATAGTGACTAGGCTGGCTGATGCACATATGCATAATTTCTACATGAGCACATTAGCAATTACAGACAAGACTTTTAAGACAAATTCTAAATAAATTTCACGCATTATAATTCACTCTATACACTCATAAAATAACCTTTCAATCACAATTTTACTTCAAACTATTTCAACCCACACATTTATTAAATATTTAGAGGACTGACGTCACGTCGCCTCATTACACTACAACGTCTGAATCTCTATGGTTGCTACATCGCTAGAAAGAGATAATAAAAACCTGGCCAAGGCATAATTTACTCCCCCAAACATCAAAGGTTTGAAACATGTCCGTCTTTCCCTGATACTACAGTTTAATTACATGAATTCTTAGTAATTTGGCTGTCGTTTATTTATATGCAGCACGACATTAACATCGTCGAAAGTGCAAGCCATTTACTTAATTAATCAGAAATTGAACAACTCAAAGACTTCAATCTAATTCTCCTGAAACTTCAAATCATATGTAAATAAAGTCTTTTTCCAGCAACCAACCGAAAAAAGTACAGCGAGAGAATGTGGGTTTTTGCAGTAAGCTAAACTTGTTAGTAAGGTTTGTGACACATTCTTCATTCTGGAGTAGCTTCACATAGAGCAATCGTTCTGCAGCTAGATTTCATGGATCACTTTATTTCACTTAGGCCCTATTTCTTTAAAGATTAAACGGATTAGATTAAAATTAATCCGCATTAAACAAACAGCATCTTGGATTAAACGGACTAAAATTTAGTCCACCGAGTTAAACGAGTTAAACAGATTAAATTTAATCCTGCTTCTTTAATGTTCCTGGATTAAAATTTTAGTCTAATCCTTTTCTTAATTCCCACTTCGCATTAAAAATGCAAGAGTTAATTTTAATCCGACCTGCTTTATCCCTGTTCCTTTAAAGACTAATTTTAATCCATTTAATCTGTGTCTTGCTTTTTCAACTAGTTTTTAATCCACGTGCAGCTACGCAGATTAAACGGATTAAAATAGGCGGATTAAAATTTTTATTCTGTTTCTTTAATGACTGATTACACGGATTAAAATTAACTCGTTTAATCCGAGGACTAAAAATGGTCGGATTAAACGAGGTAACCTTAATCCGTTTGTTTCGTATAATCCTGCATTCAAGAAACAGACATTAAAGTTCTAATCCTGCATATTTTTCATCCGTTTAATCCGACTATATTAATTTTTAAAGAAATAGGCCCTTAGTGAACTATGTGTAGAAGGTTAATGAGAAGGTTAATGTATGATTTATATTTGATGCATAGTATAGGGTATAATGCCTTTGATTGTTCTTTTGATGATTATTTTACATATTCGCCTGACGCAGGGACAAGGGGCCATAATAGTTTGTCTATTAGACCTAAGCGATATAAAAAGTCTAGAGCTAGCCATTTCTTTTTCTATAGAATTTGCAATGTTTGGAACTGTTTACCGGACAGTATTGTTACCTGTTCCTCTCTGAGCACATTTAAGTCAAAATTGTTAAAGCATGAAGCTCAGCTGCACAAGTTTATGCGGGGGCGTGCATTACAAGGACAGTAGTCCTTTGCATGCCATATTTTATTTCGTTTCACGCAATGTATGTACTTTCATAAACTAAATAACCTCAAATTTGTTTTTTCTCAGTCGCATTTTATTTAAACATCTAATAGCGTACAAACCCGGGCTGCCAACCTTGCGTCACTGTGTGTATATATACGCTCATGCTTTTGTATGAGTTTATATATAATTGTCTACTAATCCTGTCACGACGTAGCCGCTTGCATGCATCAGCATCGCCGTGGCAGATGTAATACCTGTTGTATGTGGACGCGGCATTGGGGTTGGGCGGCCGCGGGGCAAATCACGTCTATGCGATAAAAGACATATAGTACTAACAAGGCGTGATTTACTCGGGATTAAAAAATGTGTGGGAAAGCTAACTTAACTTTAAATCAATATTTAGTCAGCTACAAAGTTAACAGTAAATCAGTGTAAAGTAGTTTTAATCCAATATAAAGTATTGATAGGACTGTGAACATAAAAGTGAACATATTATATTGCTCAAAACTTCAGTCAGTGGCAGCAATTTTAATCAACATGTCTTAATTATTGATATTTATTCAAGGAATGGAGTAAAAAACTGGACCGTGGACACACACGAAAGATGAGTACGTGTTTCAGCATGCTAACACTTTGCCCATTTCATTATCTGTGCAGAAAATAAGATTATCAATTCCACGATGCTAATTACAGACATGCCCAATGCTATTCCACAAATTGAACCCAAGTCAGCAATAATGTCCTAAAATTTAGGCATATGTTATGCATGTTACAAGTACTGAAATACAGTATACTCCAGAGTTCCTAGGCAACTGAAAAAAGAATTTTGTGTTTGAAGTTCTTAATTTCAGATAAATTTAAATTTGCTTCGGAAATTGGAAACCATTTGTGAAAAGCGAAAGTTCCTTTACTTGCAAAAACTTCGCCTGTACTTGGTTTGTTCAAAACGTATTGATAGTATGGTTGTTATTCCTGTTCAGCGCAATTCGACTTAATGGGCATTTTCAAACCGCTTACAAATCAAGTGCAAAGGCTGTAATGGAACTGATTATTTTGTTTCAACTCTGTAAGAACTATCAGGTGTAATGGTTAAAACGTAGTATCAGACGTACGTTGGTATGAAGTCTTTCGTTGTATGAAGTAAAGAACGGAGAAGAATAATAAACTTGAAGCAAAGCTTTGTTGCTCCTAAAATGAAGCATATTTTCATGTGCAGCATCTTACAAATGAAAGAAAGTGTTTGAATGTTAAGAACTTATAGAGTACGAAGAAAAAGAAATAAAATAATAATGACAGGTAAGAATACTTTCAGTTCGTATGTTACCCCAGCTGCGGCCTGCTTGACGGTTTATGCATACATTCTGTATTTAATCACATTTTAATCACGAAAATACGTTTAGTATCTAATCACACGCTGCTTTGGGTATGCAAGTGTGCAAGTATATGCAGGCGTGCAAGAAATTTGTTAAGTAAGCATATGCGTGAGTGCAGTATTCTGCAGTACAGTATAGTGCAGTGAAGTAACTTCCTAATCCTATATCATGATTTACATATTTTATAATGTACTCAATATCTCAGAGTTAAAGGCTGAGAGCTAATTCAGCTTACATATAGTTAATCTCACATTTCATAGAATCGCAGCCAAGTGCCTAAACAGAAGGGACAAATGCTACAAGATATCAAACACCGACTCTTTAAACTCATGTGAACTCAGTGCATACAGCAATTATACCCCGAGAACAAATCCCAATATTCAGCTCTTGTGCCCCCCCCAAAGTGAGAAGTTTTCAAAGACAACCATGGCGTTGCTGCAGCCATGATTCCCCTTTGAGTTGTTCAGCAGAATTTCAGTTTATTTTGTTCAAGGAGAATGCTATCCGACATGGACTTTGCAGCTAACAAAAACCTGGAACCTATTCTGTGGAATGTTTCTCCCTGGTCATGTAAGCACAATAGATTAGAACTTTAAGCTTGACCTGGACGGTACCAAACTAAGTTACAGAATAGCTAGGGAATAGCAGAAGACTAAGTAAGACCTGTTTATAAATGGAAACTAGCAGTTAATCTTATGCTATTCCACAGCTACTCCTTAAACGTTTTTCATGCAGTCGGCGGCAAGTGTTCTAAGCGTAAGCGTGAACTTGAACAGGTATGGGATTTTGAAAGCTATTTCATTCTCAGGTCGGACACTTTCTTATTATATGTAACTCGGCAATTAAGTAGCAGCCTGCCGTTCATTTGTTGAATGTGCTGATGCTATTGTTTGCTAAGTACGAAACGGGTAAGCCATGTTTTATAGCATTAGCAAATGAGTAAAGCATTGATAACTTTTTGTAAGCAGTGTTCAGTGTTTTCTGTAGTTTTTCTGTTTTCTGAATACCAAGTCATACCTTATTCTCAAATCATGAGATTTGATGCATTTCAGGATCTAACAATTCCACTACCTACACTTATTACAAGCTCCATTTTACCCATTTAAGCAAACCATAAAGTCAAACGCAAAAGCAAAACGAAGCATTGACTGAATATCCAGAAATATTAGATTAAGATTTTTCTGGATCTGGTAATAATATCTAGTAGTAGTGACTACAGGTGTTATAATTGAATAAAAATAATAAAATTTTCCGTCACATGCAATAGACATTTGTAGAGGTTTACTCACGTCGAGATTAGAGGGTGCATATCTAAGCGTAGTGGAAACAATAGTGTAGTATTCATTCCTAAAAATTGGAACAGTCAAGCATGATGTATGTAGATAGTATTGAATCTTGAAACAATCGCACATGCATTCCAATTTGGATAGGTCATGAACTACATCATAAGACGCTAGGCATTTTAACACCAACTTACAAACAGTTTGGAGGACAAGAATTTCTTTGTGATTCTAACATCGCCTTTGCTGTGTTTTCTTGTAAACAGGATACTGAAACAAAGAGGAGATTTCTAATCAGCGGATTGCAACTTTGAAACTACACGTGAAGACATCAAAATAATAAAATCAGCTCCCTGTATTTTTATCTACATAGTTACATGGAAGATATTGAGTTATGTTATGGGTGGGTTATTTTATTCATTCTGATATTATTTAATTCATATCCAAACATTTCATAGATCTATTGTGGTATTCAACATAGTTTACCAAGCTCCATTGTAACATGACTCAGTGTAACGGAACCATGCTACAACCGCAAACGTACAATTGAAATGCGCGCTATACCGACATTACACTTGTACAGCACGATGTAGCGTGCAGTACATTTGTACTGAAAGGTTAACCTTCGCTGCTCTCCTGTCGGAGTGTGCAGCGAGGCTGCTGGCAGTCAGTAGAACTGACTGCACTGATCAAGAATTTCCTCCTCTTATAAACTTTCCGCCAACATAAATATGCAGATTAGGCTGTATAGTACATAAACGACTAAAACTGGAGAAGACATGTCAGTCTTTCAAGATAAGCCATACAGAAGACGAAAAGTCTTTCATATTTTTGAGCCATATTACAAGCCAGTTGTAGCACTGCAGAAATTTGTGAGCTCACATGTATTGGGCGTTAGGGCAAAAATGGAACCAACGTAACAGGCCGAATAACTCAACTAACGGTCTTTAATTCAGACTAACATAAGGTGATACAGAATATATTAGTTACCATACATTAACACGGGCTCCAATTCCGAGGGGGTCTATATCGACTCTGGCGAAGGGTCTTCGACAAATTTCAAAATTTTCAGGGGGTCTACCCTACAATTGCAGACACGATTTTTAGCGATTTTTATCGTAACAATTTGCTAGAAAATGAGCAATGTTTGATGAAAATTGCAGTGGGGTCTACCCTTTTTCCCTTCTCGCCGAGAGGATCTACCCGTGTTTTGTCGGTCTGGAAGGAGTCTGCACGTCCCGTTCCCCTCAGCTTATCCTATGTTGCTTACCATAGTCAGTGTTACTGGCTCAAAACTTTATATATATAATATAATCTATTATACAGTCTATATATAATCTCGATAACTTGCAGGCGAATCCCTCGTGGAGGACTCTCGTGAGCTTTGCGTATTCGAGCCCTTCACTCGGAGCTTCGAGCTAGTGTGCATGCAAATCTCTGCAAGCACTTACTCTTGTGGTTGTAAGCCAAAAGCAGGGGTACGTCATAAGCATACAAACAGGGTTCTGTCTACTTGCCACGGGCGTTAGAGATGAAGACGAACTTACGCTATTGGATTCGCAAGATTGTCCGATGTGGAAAGACATGATGTCGATTTAGACGGGTTCGCCAAGTTTGAATATTGATCTTCACGGCTGGGAACGTTGATTTAAAAAAACTGACCGCGAACCTAAATATGCTTAAAATTTCCATTAACTTACGTTCATCATCGGTTGAGCAATAGTTGATATTTTGAGGACAAATATAATTAGGATGTGCACATCCACAAAGGTGGGTAAACATAGACTGTTCCATCGTCTTTTCACAAGCCTGTAACAGAAGTTAGTAAGCACATAGGCGTCGTCCAAAGGTTCCTTCGAATAAATTTCTTATACATTTTTCAATCAGATGCGTGTTTTCTAATATCGTATTCTATGATATCTAATTTCTCTGATATAGCCTACGTGTGTTGCAAGAAAAGTGGAGCTCACCGGCATCCGGTAGGTTCCAGAGTAATAAGTGTAATTGAAGTCATTGTTGGCAATGCATGATTTTCTTGAAGTCATTGTATGCCGTAACAGCCTACTTCTTTCCTGCAACAGTTAGATGGTTCTTGATTGAGAAAGCTGTTGGTATTGGAGCAGCACAGCATATGTAAAATTGAGCAAACAATTAAAGATATAAAATTACATATTGAACTTTGAAATCAACTTGTTGACCACCAGGAATGAAATATCCATCGTTTGCTGGAAATATGTCCTGTCCCGGTATTACAATGCTTATCCTTCCACCGGCTGAGTCTGACATAGGCAGATAATCTTCAACATTAACATTGAGGAGAACCCGCAGTTCTAAAAATAAAGCAGCAACATGTTTGCTGCTACTATAATATTGCATTTGCCTGCAACACATTATGATAAAAATACCCGACTTTCTTTTTCCAGCGTTAGTTAAGATATTTTTCCAGTAAAACACGCAGAAAAACTGCAGCTAGTCAGAGGAAGAAATGCGTGTAGCCACAAACTAAACTTGGGGAGCGAGCGACCTCTTTCAGACTCAATTCTGAAAATTAAATTAAGTCAGCAGAGAAGCTTGGCAACCAGTATTTAGATTTTAAGACTTCCATGATATAGTAGGAGATTCCGGGAAGCAACTTATATTTTGATCAATAGACGAAAATTATCGCTTACTGTTGGAATGAATGCCTTTCAGTTTTCTAGCATTTGTGCTATTGTTGTTGAATACGAAGCAGTTTCCATATGTTCTGTCCAGAAACTGGTCCACAAACAGCCTAAATCGCTGGAAATAAAGCTAGAAACAACAAGGTTCGCACATTATATAACAACTACGCTGCTACAGTGCAATTTACAAAACAAATGCCATTCAAGCTGTGGTAAATCTAAAACGGTGCTACGGTTTTTCTTTGTAAAGCTGTGAGGTTAGCCTCCAAAATTCATAGTCACAGTCAATCAACCTTTCGCATCCATGTTCCGGCCCATAGGAACAATCCGAAACAGTACTACTAAGACTGTATCCAACAGACTTGAGATCTTCTTCGCTGACCTTCCCAGAATGTAATGTAAGCAATTCTGTAGTTTTTATTTTCATGGACTGATGCTAAATAAGAAACACAGATACTCTGGATAAGTTTACTCATTATGATGGAATATATCACCTCCATTAAAGTTAAGGGGGGGTCCACTTTAGGGTCATTTTTTCGACCATCTCCGATTTTGCTCATTTTCACATATTTTATTGTCCAGGTGGGATATTTTAACGAGTTTATAAAATTTAAGTTCGATTACTTATGGTTGTTGAGAAAAGTCACCTCAAAGTGGAGGTATGCATGTGTTAAACATAGGAAATCGAAAAAGTGTCGATTATAATTCTGCGCCAAAAAAATCTCGAAACCGGTGTAAGATACCGGGTAGCATTTGGTATCCATTTAAACCTCTAAACAGATACTGTGTCACTGTGGAATTAGAATTTTGAATTAGGTCTTCAAAAAATTTTAATAAACTTTTGAAGCTAGCAAACTGCCGAAAATCGCTAAAATCTGTCGTTTTTGGTGACCAAAAATGGGGGTCACTAGGTTTGACTGCATATTATAAAAAATACAAGTCCTACCTAAAAATTCTAATTAAACAGTGACACAGTATATGTATAAAGGTTTCGAACGATAAACAATGTTACTTGGAATCTTTTGCCAGTGTAGAGATTTTTTTGGCGCAGAAATTAGTTTTTTCCTGCAAAATTGCGAAAATTGCTGTTTTTTGAAAGATAGGCATTTTACGATCAAGCTATATTGCGAAATTGCACGTTTGCATTTCAGCAGATTTATACATGCCTTAGGATAAATTTGTTGCATGAATTATGCCGACAGCTGTGTCCAGTACTTCTCAATGCGCCAATCGGAAACCTCAGACCCCGAAATTCACAAAACAGCGATTTTTCAAAATTTTCCAAATATGGCATATTATACATCAATCGAAAGCTCTCAGTACAGGGATGAATTCTTCTCATAGAACTATGGCTCGGAAATGCTTCTATTTTAAGTTAAGCGCTCTTAAACATTTCATTACATGGGAATGAACAGGGGCCTTGATTCTTCGGAAAATCCTTTAAGGAAACGTCTAATCATACTTATCCGGCTTGAAACTGTTCGAAAATGTTTTTATTAATGGTTTTTAAATATGCATAACAAAATAAGCTAAGTATATGAAGTTGATTTGCGCAAACTAGCGTCAGTTGTCTGCAGCATCCTCATTTTCGCTAATATTGAAATTGTACTCAATGAATGGTTCATAACTTATGGAGAACTGAACGAAACAACTCAAAATTTAAACTTGAAATGTACGACATATGTGACTAGATTATGTGTAAAAATGAGCTAAATCCGAGGTCTAAAAATTTTTCACGATGGACCCCCCCTTAATTACGCATTGGCTACGTTGATTGTAACAAGAACATGACTGAACCCGTTTGAATCTCATCTTTAAAGGAAATTTAGAGCATTGTCAGCTATTGTTAGCATTGATATTTTTTATAATACGTAAAAAACTGATTGCGAAAATTGCGCATATAGTTTATCAGATCTCTAGCAAACCAGAAATAGAGATTCCAGCTGGCCAATCCCAAAGACGCCAAACTCCAATCAGTTTCTACCGAATCCTATCAAAATCCGTGAAAAGCTGCGCTTAAAAAGGTGACAGGATTAGCTACGACTGATAGCAATACCATACTTTTTGCCATTTGCTATTTTACTGAAATTAGTGATTATTTCCGTTCATATAACCATATTGTTTGTTTTTCTCACTAACTGTGCTGTAATCCCTTTAGTACAAAGCCAAACCTCATCACTGAGCTTGACTAGTTGACTGGAAATTGAGGCAACATCTGTGCCGTTCATACATAAGAAGCCATTCTCAAAGTCAACGCACACCTGTCCAATACCACACTTTGTGTCTGATCCTTGATTGCATTCGTCTATGTCTGAAATAGTAAAACTTATTGAATAATGACGTTTGTTTTCAATTGAACGCTGTCACGTTTATGAAGAAATCAGATTGGCCTAAGCTTCTTTGCTAATGGAGTTTATTTGAAAAGAGTTCATTTTCTTTCAGTCATGGAGAGTTTTTATCAACCACTGTTTGTTCCATTCTAGCCGACATTTATAACAGCTGCATACCATTTGTGCAGTATTTTCCAGTATATCCTGGTGAACACATACAGTCATACCCAGTTGGCGTATCTACGCAAGCTGAAGTGTGATGACAAAGATTGATCTGGCAGCTATCTACAGAAATCACAACAACTTTCATGTGTGGTGGAGTCGGCTGTGAGAGGCCTAACATCATTTAATTCCAAAACAAATTTGATTGGATATTCTTCCGGATTTCTCTACTTCAGTAGATCGACCAATAAATTCAATATGATCTATAGATGAGATGATTGTTGAAACTAGCAACTGTAGCTGCAAAGAGTTCTTTAGCTATGCTGCAAATACGCCACACTTCAACTACATAGTTAAATACATCTGGGGAACGAACTCTTTAAGCAGTGGTACAAAACATAAAAGCAGTTAACTTTTGGACAATATAGCCAAAGTGAAAATGTAAAATATTACTTTTCCAATACTCCCACTTATTTTACAGCTTCAAGCTTTTAAATAAGTGTCATAGATTTTAATCAGTTCAAATGTTTAAAAACACAACTCCAACTTTCTTCGTGAAACCCGACATCTTAATTTTCTTCATAGTGTACCCACTTCTCTAGTGATTGTACAGACAAGACACAGTGAACCGATTGTCCAGGCTGACAGAACCGACTGTACCGCTGCCGATGCAGACGACCAAGTGGCTGATGGCAACCAGAGCCCAAATCACCTGGGACCACAGTCACTGTATGGCAGCTTAGGTAGATCAGAGAATCCTGAAGCAAGGCGACACCTTTACGTACAGCCCTGATATAACCTCTGATAAGGCACTTCCCACCACCAAAGGTGCGGATTCTCTTTTCCCTTTTCCATTTCCCAA